>JANAVB010011828.1:0-46190 GCA_029216955.1 Iris pallida | reverse complement strand
CCATATATATATATAATATATATATATATATATATTATTATATATATATATAGATATATATGATAGATATATATAAGAGAGAGTAGAGAAATGAGTGAAGTAGGAAGAGAATGAGATGAAGGGAAGAGCAGCAGCAGCTGCAGGAGCTGCAGCAGCAGCTCAAAGCAGCAGCAGCAGAGCTTAAGCAGCAGCAGCAGGGTTAGCTGCAGCAGCAGCTAGCAGTAGCAATGGCAGCAGTAGGAGCTGCCATTGGCAGCTCCTTTCCCCCCATACCCCCCCTGTACACCCAATTAACCCCCTAGTACCCTATGTATATGTATATATGTAGGTATATATATATAAAATATATAGTATATGTATGGATAGATAGGTAGGAAGTTAGAAGAAGAGTTGGGATTTAGAAAGAAGAAGAATAGGAAATTGAAAGAAAGATAGAAGAGAGAATAGGAAGGAAATGAGAAGAATTAGGAGAAGATAGGAATTAGAAGGAGAGAGTGAGGAAGAGACCAAGAGAAGGATTTGAGCTAGAAGAATTAGGAAAGAAGTTAGAAGAAGAACTAGAAATGAGAGTCAAAGAAGAGGTTGGAGCGAAGGCCAAAAAAAGGTTTTTAGTAGAAGTCGAGTTAGAGGGCGAAATTGAGCCCGGAGCATCGGATCGCGATGAAACTTGACATAGGCCTAGGTTACGTGATTTAGATTTTGCGGGTAAGCTCCCGAGTGAAAATCGGGGTCGTAGGGCGCCGGTATCGCGCCGTGTCAGTGCGTATCTCGAAATATTCGAGATATCTGCAACGGGCCGTAAGGTGGACGACGTCCACTTTATCTAGGTATTTTGGTAGATATCGAACCTATAGGATAGTACCCTACTACCCTAGGGAGATCGGGTCAAAATATCAAGCATAGGTAGGCTATCTAGATAATCGCCGAAGGTGGGATTTTACCCCTAAAAAGGGTAAAATAGGGATTTAGCCCACGGCCAAGATTCGAGTTTCCAAGTCCAAGATGGACTTGGATATGGGTTGTATAGGTTGGTAATGAGTAGGATTAGCTGTCTAAACCTAGTCTTGGACCCGGTTGACCACGGTTGACTTTTTGGACTAAAAGTCAACTATGGGTCAACACTTTACCCAATTTAGTTCCAAATTCCATTTAACTTGGATAGTTGACTAAAAGTCAACTATTAGTCACCAGTGACCTAGGGTTGACCTAGAGTTGACTAGAGTTGACCCGTTGACCAAAAGTCAACGGTAAGTCAGTTTTTGACCTAGATTGATCCGGTTTAACTTCTAATGTTCTCCCATGACCAAGATTGACCCGACTAGACATGTCTTGACCTAGAATGACTAAATAGGGTTTATTTTGATTTAACTTTACTTCCTAAACTTAGTATTGATACGTCTTGTTCTCTATAGGTCCTCGAGATACTGCAGTTGATCCAGTCGACGTATATTATCATCTTACAGGCGAGTACATTCTCTGATACTTATTCCCAATTTATGATAACTGTTATGATTCATGTACTTAGTGTTGATTATTCCCGACACATGGTTCTCACGGATTGGTATTCTTGGATCCCGACGAGAGATGTTTTCTCCTTCTTAGGTTGGGATGTATTGTGCAAGCACCCTTGTAGCTCTTGCTCAATATATGGTCACTGATTCTAGAGAAGGCTAGCTACCTTCCATTAGAATCCCGTGCAGTGACGTGTCCTGTTTGGATCCATTCTACCAGTTGGGGTAGGGGAGTAGTAGCGTATGCCTGTGATCATATCCCCTTGTATTCTTGAACAGTGTGAGTCATATACCGCACTTATGACTTGCCAGGCCGATTCTCGACAGGTACCCAAGCCGATCACAAGCTGAAACTACTACTCACACACATTGGATATATAGCTTACCTTGATTGTGTACATGCCATGATCTCGTTCTATTTTCTTGTTCTAGCTCTAGCTTTACAGCTTACCATGCCATGATACATATATTACACTCCATGATTCATTGTATATGCTCTATTTACAGTCTTATAGCTTTTATTCTATCTTGAGATCTGTTATGAGAATATGTACTCGTTCCATCCTGACTGGACTGTTGATAAAATATTACAGATATCGACGAGGGAGATTGCAGTACCTACTACGGTCCGGATGACGTAGTGGGCCTAGACTTGGTCCCGCAGGGCGTAGCTCCGCCTGACGAGACTATACCACTTGTTTAGTTTAGAGTAGGTCTTTGTACTGGACTTTGTCTCCAGTTACTTTTGAGACTGTACTACTTTTGAGACTGTATTATATTTGGACTGTATTAGAGACTGGACTTGTATATTATTTGTATCTGGACTTGACAGGTTATATTTTATCGTCTTGTTGTCTTTATCTTTCAGTCTTTACTTATCGTCTTAGAGTTGTGATTGAGTACTTATATATATTCATTGCTTGTCCTCCGTTCGGAGTTGACTATATTCTCGACAGGTTTTGTTATATATATAAACTGTTGTCAGACTAGAAAATACACAGCGTTCCACGCCGTTTTTCCGGTGAGGGCTGGACGTTGTCGCGTCACGTGCCCTTTTTGCGGGTGCGGATCGTGACAAGAATCTATCAAAAAATTTATACGATATTTTGTAGTATACAATTTTAATTTGAACTTTTTTTTTTACATTTGAGATTGAAGCTATCTTTAATTCACTAGTCCTTGCAGCTTGTTCCGCCACTGCTTGGCTGCTTGTTTGTTTGAATTTTTAGTATAATCCATTAATCTGACAAATTTTCTCAAAGTTCCATACAATCGGTAAGTCGATGCATATCACGAAATTTTAGTATAATCGTCTCTTCAATAATAATCTGTGACAAAATTACATCAGCTTTGGATTATGAAGAAATGCGTCCGTACCCATATATACATTATGATTATTTAAATTTAGGGCTCTATAGAGATTAGATCCTATATTTATAGGATTTGAAAATTGAAATCGAAACATGTCAAATTGAAAATTTAGACGCTAGTTTTTAAATTTTTGTTTAGTTTTTTACTATTACTCTCATGAAATTTTCAAACATAGGTTAGAGCGGGTAATAATAGAAAGATAAAAATAAAATTTCTAGATCTAAACTCTACAATTGAACTTAAATGAAATCAAAAGTGATAAAATGAATGAAAAATAAACACAAAATTTAAATATTTTAAAACCCAAAAAGTGATAAAATGAATGAAAAATAAAATGAATTTTTTTTGGCCGAAACAAATTTTACATAATAGGCTAAGGCTGAGGGCTGGGAAAGAAGTTTTCTAAAATTTTATGTGTAATACGTTTCGCCAGCCGGTTTGACGGAATTCAAACATGTTCATATTCCACCAAATCGTCTGTGTAAATCAATATAATCATTGTAAGCAAATTAGCCGTTATGACGATCGTGGAACTGCTTGATTTCTGCGAGACGGTATGACTGAATATAAACATGCTTCAATTTAGCCAATTCGACTGTCCAATATTGGGAAAAAAAATTCCCTCGGTCTATTTATGCCCTACACCATGTAAAATTAATTGTGTTGGGCTATCTAAATAATTAAGGGACCACACATGTAAAATTAATTGTGTTTGGGCTATCTAAATAATTAAGCCAAATTAAAGTGGTCTATTTGAAAATTGGCTTAAGGGTATAATTGTCATGGAATTAATGGTAGATACCGGAGATAATTCTAATTTGATGAGGGGCCAAATTAGAAATCAAAAACACACATGTATAAATATGTATATTCATTAGGGTTATGGTCCCCAACTTATACGGCCACCAAATGAGAGATTTTCTCTCTGCATCCCCATCAGAAAGAGAGGGACAAAGGATTCGGATTCTTCTTTGTCATTAAGGGTCGTAGCAAGTTGGAAGATCGAACCCAATAAAGAGACGATCGCTTCAACATCCATCAAGTCTAACAATGGATTCAGGTACGCTTCCGCAATTAATTAATTTATTTCTTCATCTCATCAATTGACAGGGTACAATAAATCTAACAAGATGTGCAAATTCTCTCCATCTGATAGATGAGGTGAGGAAATCGAACTCGATAACTCCTATAATTGTAACTCTTTTCTATAACGACGAAAATGATCTTTGCTTGCAGTGTCTAGTAGGAATTAATACCGCCCATATTTTGGAGCCGACTTGCTTTTACGCGAGTCCGAAACCCCACAAAAATAACATGGCTAGGACAAGAAGATTGTTGGGATATGACGACCAAATGCTCTTTTTGTCGAAATCCCAACTTCCGTCAGAGTATAGAGTAAGCAACCATTGTTGTACGTATAAACTTGATGTACGTTCCTCTTTCATAACATCATCTTTTACGTATTGTACCCTTACATTTTTTACTGCAGAGTTCAGGATACTTGCTGTCATATTACTGGGCAGGCAATGATACTGTGCAGGACGCTCTCGGAATCCACAAGGTATGTCTCAAATTGTAGGCCTCTCTTTTGGTTCGCGGAAATGAAAGGAAATCAGTTTTTTGTTCCTTCCTTTGATTAAGGGTGGGTTTGATTACAAGGTGGATAATAAATTTATTTCACGGAATTATCTTACTAGGAAAAAAATTCATGGAAAAAATGTCACGGAATTCAGGGTGTTCGATTGTCGTTATTTTTCATAAAAAATAGTTATTTTTCATAAAAATTGATATTTTCCTATAGGTTGGACCTGTTTTATTTTCCACAATTTTGGAGAAAAATATTGAAAATGATATATTTTTGAAAATAATTTGATGAAAAATATACGCTATCAAACTACAATTGGTGAAAAAATTGTGATGAAAATAATTTACATGGAAAAAAAAAAAGCTCAATCAAACACAACCTAAGAAATTGGAAAGAAATTAAATATTTGGGGTAGATGGGGCAATCATTTTTCCCCCATTTTTTTTCCTTTTGAGAATTATTTTTCTTTCTACTGCTTATTTACTTTGGAATAAAGTCTTTCATTTCTCAAGATCGTGATTATGGGAACCAAACTTGACCGTACAGTCGTACGACAGTGAAACTGGAACTCTGGGTGCTTTCTTTTGGATTTTGTAATTATTAGGCTGCAAACACAGTGGTATTTACAAACATACTTCTTCTTCTTATTAGATTGGTGATAGTGAGAATATTGAGTAGACATAACTTCAAATCAATTCTGGTGCTCAAGAGTAAGACAGGTCATCTTAGTTGTTGCATTCTTACTTTATGCAATGTTGTAAAAACCGGACCGGACTGACGGTTGGACCGGGTCCAACCGGTTTAAGCCAAAAAATCGGTCCGGTTCGACTAAAATCGGGTCTTTTAAAGAACCGTCGGTTTTTTGTCAAAACCGGGTTCAACCGGTGAACCGGCCGAACCGGTTCACAATTGAACCGGCCAATTTTGGTTATTTTTTCATTGTAAAAAAATTTAAAATAACTTATTATGAAAAATTTGGACCATTTGATTCTTTATTTGGTTTTAATCGATCTTATAGTTGTAAAATTAAACCGAACTAACATACTTATGATCAAATCAAACTAAACCAAGAAGTAAATATGGATATTTTACCTATTTGAACCAAACTAAACCAAATCTATTAAACTCCAATTGAACCCGGTTGAACCACGGTCCGACCTATACAAAAAAATTTCGGTTCGATCATCGGTCCGGTTTTTAAAACATTGCTTTTATGTAATGTTACATATTAAGTTTGGGTCAATTATACCATTATGGATGTCGCGTGCTTTGTTTGGTCCATATATTGTAATACCTTGAGCCATAGCAATCATATCCATTTTTTTAGTTCGATTTCGAATATTTATCTTATATATAATATATATATAATATATAATATATATATATATAATATATATATATATCCCAAAAATTATTAGGGCACAGTGATTTACTAGTCTGATTATGTCGCTAATTAGGGATCTATTACGGATTGGAAGAGGTGTAACCATGACTTATCATATACACAACATGTCGAAAGTTCTATCCGTTATCATTATAATCTTACTACAAGAGGCTATCGTGCTCTCGTGTACAGGTGAAGGTCTCCATGCTTTCTCATTTATTCCAATATATATGAGACTTTTTTTTATAATCCAAATCCGTGAGTTTCCAGTAACATATTCAAATATCAATACGCAGTGGAGATCATGACATGGTTATCCCTAATGTGGGTACACGGGCGTGGATTAGGACTCTCAACTTCTCCGTTGTTGACCACTGGAGACCGTGATCTGTAAATGGCCAGGTCGCCGTGTAACATCGATACTCAAGAACCGTAATTTTGTGTTTATTTTTTGGACTAATTAGTATTTAGATCCTGGATTTTATACCAAACTTAAAGTTTAAGTCCAGGCACGTCGATTGAAAAAGAGGGTATAATGTGAAAAAACGGAAAAAATGTTTCAGAGTACAAAATTTACGCTTGGACATGACAGGACTTGAACTCTTAACAAGTATAAAATTCAGAATCTAAATGCTAATTAGCCCTTCTTTTTGTGCGATGTTTTTCGTGATTCTGGTAAAAATTTCAGATTCACAACGACGTACGCTAACAACTTGACATTTGCTACTGTAAAAGTAAGATTAAAACATGTGCAGTGTTGCTTATAAGAACCCAATAGAGGTAACGACCGCTTGATCGATCCGTGTCGGTGTTATTTCTCTGTATGTAGGGCGGAGGACACACTGCACCAGAGTACAGGCCACAAGAATGTCTAGCTATGTTGGATCGGAGAAAACTTTGATACCGAAGGGGGTATCAAAATTTTGATACCCCCTATGTATGACATGTGGGCCCTCCCTCTTTGTAAAATGTAAACATATATATATACATAAATATTGAGGAGGCCCCACTTGTCATACATAGGGGGTATCAAAACTTTGATACCCCCTTCGGTATCAAAGTTTTACTCTGTTGGATCGGTGGATTTCTCAAGATCTTTGTGATGTAATTGTCACTGTATGTCAAGTATAGCTATGGGAAGCGATAGGACAGGTACTTGAGCGTTTTCCTAGGGTTCACATTGTGGACTACTTTGCATAAATTCATAATAAAAGCACTGTTTGTGAGTTTAAGTTTGATATGTATACTTAACCATACAGAAAATTACATTCAGAGCATTGTGAGACTCGTCTTACAGTATTAATATTGTATACGGATATACAAATATTTACTGTTTATTGAGTTTTTTCATATTTTGTGATTACTATATCGTGTGATACTCCTGATTTCTTGAATTCTTCTTGGTGATGGAATTAAAATTTTAGACTGGGAGCACATTTTTAGACAAGTATATCTTGCCTAACTACTGAATAATATTACTTTATGGTTGTTTTCATTTTCTTTGGTATTGAATGTTCAGTATTGTCCAATACATGTTTTTTAAATATGTTTTTCTCGTAATTTTTGTCTATTTACATGTTTCAGAATTTGATTTGAGTTAGATTTTAATTTTCTTCAAAATTTTGTTATTTTACTTAATTGAAAAACTCGGTATCGGAAGTGATACATGAGTTACCACTAATAAATCTTAGTCCATATGCCATATGATACTTACCCTAGTATTATTTTTTCTGCTAGACTTGTTTTGGTGGATTTCTAGACGTGATTTCGGTTCGAAAAATTTGATTTCATGGAGTTTATTAGAAATTTCGACCATGAAAATGGTATACTGACGGTAATACTATATTGTATCAACGGTGTACCGATTTTGACCTATTTTTGTTACAGAGTTTGGGGTCCCATTATTGGTGTAATGCCCCGCTTCGCATCGGGGCATTACGATGAGTCGTTGACTCGAAGAGTTGCGTTGATCCGAAGAGATATCGATGCGAATCGATACAAGAGTTACGTTGGCCAAAGGTAAGCTTTGAGTCGATTGGAATCTATGAATCGAATCGATGCAAAGGATAAGTCCCGTTGAGCAAGTGCTGATTTTAGTTGATCTGGTGTGCAGGCTATGCTTTTACGCTGGACGATAAGAGGTCGGCATTTTGCCTTATGCAATGAAGTGTCCGCGAAACCAAATCGTGGCCTTGCAACGGATGTGGCATGGACGCGATAGGCCAAATCAACCGAGTAGTTCAAAAGAATGGCTAAGTCCGAGAGTTAGCTATGCTAGCGATCGAGTTATGGAAGCGAGCCGCTTCAAATCGACGAAACGGCAAGGCGTATCGGCTTAAGGTGGGCGGGTTCTTGACTCTCTCTCCCTATTCCTTCACGTCTAATAAAAGATATCATTGTATGCGTAAGATGTTATCAAGTTAGCGAGCGTGGCTCGGCGACGAAAGATCTAAATATGCGTTGAACACTAAGATAGAACAATGAACAATCGAACAATTGAAGCGACGTGCATCAAGTGTACGAGTCGCGGTAGGGCAAGGATGGTAGAACATTGAAAGACGATATTGAGATGTGCATCATGTGCACAGCTCCGAGAACATTGAACACTAGGCGTAGAACATTGATTACGGCGCTGAGCGTGCCCTCGGGCACTTATGCTATGAAAAGACTAAGTAACTACGGAACTAGGCTATGAGAATGACTTACGAATGGTACGCGTTGTATATGAGTATGAGATGACTAAGCCGTTGGACGTCGTGCATCAATATGGATGTGTTGGGGCATAACGCCGACGGAGCTCCCCATATGGATGGTGGATTATGTTTATGAGACGCAAATATGTTTATGGTACGAGACTATGTTTATGGAAACACGAGATTAGTTGGACGATATGACTTGTATGCTATGGTACGTATTGCATGGTCAATGGACTCGGATGGCCCGTGCACGGGTACGGCTTCCCGGGACGGTTACGCCGGGACACCGGGACCGTTCGGCCTAGGAGGGAATTATGTGTGGTATTTATGGTGCACAACATTAGGACGGATTGCGACCGTCTAGTGCTGTGATAAGCTATGATATTCATAAGTTTGGGATCCTTCGGATACTGGACTAGCAACCCGTATCGAAGTGATCGTAGGCTTACACATAAGAGATGCCAAGTCCATTACGGTGCGAAACACCGTGACCTTCATATAGTTAGGGCCGGTGGGCTGAGATGAGAGTTGGGTGCAGGCGCAGGGCCTGCGACCCTTATGCATATGTCTAAGTTTATGATTGGTTGGTTGCGTAAATCGTATGTTTGCTTATGCAAAGTTCTAACGAGTACAGGCTAGGCGAAAAGGGACGAAGATGAGCACGAATCACTATGTTTATGTTTCATATGGCTAATGTACTGTATCTGCTGCAGGAACACGGTATAGGACACATTTATGATAAGGTGCTATATATGAAGATTGCCATGAACTGATCTTAAGGCTAAGTAGAAAGATCACCAATAATGATGCATGTTTCACTAAATATTTAGTGTTTGGTTTGGGTGCGAGCGGGTCTTGATCAGTGCGAAGCGAGGACGAAAGCACTAATCCCCCACTAGTTTATGTGCAGGTTCAGGTATGATCGGTTCGGGGCGGAGCTTGGCTTGGACGTGCCGAGGCATGGAGTCCTTGGCGTTCAGAGGAGCTACCGCATAGGCGTTCGAACTTACGACATAGAAATGTTCGGCCGAAGACTACTTGTTGGCTATAAAGAGGCATAAGTATGGAACAATGTAATCATTTGTGAGCTAGAGAGATCATGAGCGTTGTAGCCAATTGGCATATTATGTTGGGCTATTCAGAGCCTTGTAACCTTCAGTTCATTATGAATAAAAAGGGATTCTTATGTTACACTTTGTTTCTTCCGCTGCTTATGTTACGAATTTGAGATAATCACTATGTGAAGTGTTATCTTGCCTTACACGAGCGCAACTCCAGGCTCGTACGGCATCACGTCCCAGCGAGGACGATGATTCGGGTAAAATCTAGCGAGGACGAGCGATTTCCCGGATCGGGGCGTGACAATTGGCATACCATTGGCATATTGGTCTGTATGATGGTATATCGGTGCTGCAAATTTTTGCGACAGAGAGCTTATTGTAGTCTTAGACCGGCTATAGTCGATATACTGTCATGACGTCCAAGTTCTATATTTTCTAATTTTGTACGAGTTTCTTGATTCCTTCTTGCACATTGTTTTTCTGTATATGTCTAGATGATTCATACTATGTATTGCATGTCCGTGTAAATTTATTTTATTTATCGTACATGCCATGCCTAGTGGTGATCATGATTTCTAGAGCACGCAGTTGCTATCCTCACTTGTCTTGTACATGCTTTGTCCTGATTCATGTATGGTTCGTAGTCGCACAGACTATCTTGCTTGCTTGATAGTCACTCGCCGTATTGCACTCATGATTATCGTTTTGTCCAGTCTTGCTTGATAGTGACTCGTCGTAGCGCACTTATGTTTCTAATTCTTGTATATCTTGTTGCGCCTTGTATAGTGCACATTGTCTTGTCCTGTCTTGTCCTATTTGCATATATTCGAAGAGAGTATCGTGTCTAAGATATATTTTGCAGAATGTCATTCCCCAAATTCTAAATAAAAAATGTTAAGGATTGACAAGTAGCTTGATCATCTAGAGCATTGGGAGGGGAGAATTTCTAGATTGCATACAGTTCCATTATCTAGTTGTCTTTCCTAAATAGACTTGGAGCACTTCGTCGTGAGGGGCGCACTATTGAATGGAACAATATTTACATGTACATGATTATTATTATTAGCTCATCGTCGTACGGGGCAGACATGGTCCGCCCTTGTGTGATGCATACTTTGGCTCAGCGTTGTGTGATGCCACTTCCTTAGGATGCTATTCGATTTAATGGTGCATCTAATATATAAATTCTTGCTTAGATTCGGTTGGATAGCTGGATATACTACATGACATTTACTGTACCAAAATTTTCAAAACTACATGTAATTGTGATAACCACATTTAGCTAATATATTAAGTTGTAGTCATTGCTAAACCATGATTGATGCATGGAGTCCATGTGTAGTCTTGTCTTATCTAGTCTTGTTTTAGTCTTGTATGATTTCGTACATGTTTAATGTTCTACCATGATTTATGATCTTGTACTTACATGTTATTCCAATTTAGTTTATATTATCATCTACATGCTCATATGATCCAATTTACTTATATCATCTGTACATATTCTTTTGCGATATTTAACAACCAAACGTGTTATTTTGTATAATAGAACATAAGTAGAGTTGATCATGTATAACTTACATTGTTGCATGTTATAGTTTGAAACGCTTTATTGTTTTGTAAGTATGTTAATGATCATACTTATTGTAATTTACATATTTGTTTGTGATTGTTATAGCTAAGTTTGTTGCCTTAGCATCGACTATTGGTTGGTATAATAAACTCCGAGAAAACTATACTTTTGGTCACTGAATGTTAGTCTGACCAAAGTTTTAGTCACTCAATATTTTCCAAAATTTAGTCACTGAAAGTTTGGTCTTCCAAAAAATGGTCACTCTATTAAATTGTTGTTTGTTTTTTAACGATTTTTGTTGACATGGCATGTTATGTGCCATGTCAGTCGTTAAATATGACGTGGCACATCCACGTGGACTATTTTTGGACGTTTGGGTATTAAGTTATGTGCCATATTTTAATGTTTATGACATTGTATTTCATTTTTTTATTTTTTTAAAAAACTTAATACCTAAACAAATTTTTGAAAAAAAAATTAAAAAATAGCCCATGTGAATGTGCCACATCATACTTAATGACTGACATGGCACATAACATACCATGTCAAAAAAAATGTTAATAAAACAAACAACAATTTAACAGAGTGACTATTTTTTTGGACGGCCAAACATTCAGAGAGACATTTTTAAAAAATATCTTTGAGTGACTAAAACTTTGTCATGCAAACATTTAGTGACCAAAAGTATAGTTTTCCCAATAAACTCCATATTTTTATGGTTTGTAGTAATAAACTCCATATTTTTATGGAGGTAGTCGTATTTCAGAATAAGTAAGAATCTAAATAAAAGTCTAATCTTTATTTATACAAAACCAAAAACAATTAAAATTAAAAATTATATAAAAACAAAAATAGGAAAACAAGTGGCTCAATTAACCTTTACGACTTAGCCTCGTCACTCTACCGCCATATCCAAAACTTCTATCAGGGTGGCTGTAAGACCGGCCTTTTTATCATCATCGCCAATCAATTTTTTCCTACAACGAATCACCACAAACCCACAAAAATTATAAATTTAAACAATCTTACCAAGACTCTCAAAGAGATAAATGGATAGGTTTTATTATTGACCCTCTGGTCCGAGGTGGACTCACATTAGCAAGGAGACAATGGCCGGCCACGGCGGACGTCGGCCAACACAGACCAGTCCCACACGGTCAAATAGACTCCCCCAATAGGTATCTTTCCAATAATTACGTCGCAAATAATTTTCTTTTGTTAAATTGTTAATTATTTTTTTCTTTCTTGATCATTTTGCTTTGACATATTTAACTTTTCGCTTTTCCAAAATTTTAACCGACAAACGGGGTCAACCAAAAATCGGGGTCAACCAAAAATGTGCTAATCCTCGCAATTCTCATTGAAACATGAGAATCTATCAAAATATTTATACGATATTTTTTAGTATACAATTTTAATTTGAACTTTTTTTTACATTTGGGATTGAAGCTATCTTTAATTCACTAGTCCTTGCAGCTTGTTCCGCCACTGCTTGGCTGCTTGTTTGTTTGAATTTTAGTATAATCCATTAATCTGACAATTTTTCTCAAAGTTCCATACAATCGGTAAGTCGATGCATATCACGAAATTTTAGTATAATCGTCTCTTCAAAATAATCTGTTACAAAATTACATCAGCTTTGGATTATTAAGAAATGCGTCCGTACCCATGGATACATTATGATTATTTAAATTTAGGGCTATTTAGAGATTAGATCCTATATTTATAGGAATTGAAAATTGAAATCAAAACTTGTCAAATTTAGGGATGGCAATGGGACGGATCAGAGTAGGGGCCTCTCATTCCCGTCCCCAAGTAATGTTCGAATCCCCATTTCCGTTCCCATCCCCGGTCGGATTTAAATTTTTATCCCCATCTCCGTCCCCGTTTAACAATGTACTCTCGGTCCCCATCCCTGCTCCATTAATACTTTTGAGATCAGATTTTTTCGTCCCATCTGGCGTCCCATTAATAATTTTTTCTGTATAGTATAAACTATTTCATTCCAAAAAAAAATTTACAAAACATGTTGATTTAATAAAAATTATATCTAGTATTAGATAGATCATGAACTCATAGAAATAATTGCACATACAAGTATAACTAATCATGATCGAAAATTTATCGGGATGGAAAGTACAATGCCCATTTTCGGTCCCGAATACGATCGAAAATTTTATTTAATCCTCATTCCCGTCCCCATCCCCGTTTCTATATCTCCAAACTCATCCCCGTCGGAAAAAAAAAAAGTCGGATCCCCGTCAGGTTCGGAGGAAGTTGTCATACCTAGTCAAATTGAAAATTTAGACGCTAGTTTTTACATTTTGTTTAGTTTTTTCCTATTACTCTCATGAAATTTTCAAACATAGGTTAAGATAATAGAAAGATAGAAATAAAATTTCTAGATTAAATTCTACAATTGAACTTAAATGAAATAATTAAAGTGATAAAATGAATGAAAAATAAACACAAAATTTAAATATTTTAAAACCCAAAAACTTGAAAGGAATATATACACCTAAAAATTTTGAATATTAACACCCTAATGGCTTTCTTATATATTTTTCCACCCTATCAATGTGGGAACATCAAACATTTTCCGAAAATATGGAAGAACAAAAAAATAGACCAAAATAAAATCAAATGATAGAGAAAATATATAGGCAAAAAAATTGCAAAAAAAAAAAAAAGAATGTTCATGCTGTTTGTGTTGTTGGCTATTGTAAAGTCTCAGACATCCAAGGAAGGTAATGGAATAAGCAGCACAAGCTCTCAAGCCTGGCGGGCGAAAGCTCTCAGGCGGCCACTGCGAATTTTTGAGAAACAAGCCTTTCCATATATCATCATCGACTCATAACAATCACTATTTATTTCTTTAAATCAAGATCAATAAACATATAAAAAAATATATACAAAAAAGGATCAAAAAAAAATAAGATCAATATGAAAATATGAATAAAAGGAGGATCAGAACCATTGGCTTGACTTCTCCCCTGAAAAGAGAGAGAAGGAAATTGCGCACAGTATAATCATAGTCGATCATCTGGGGAAAGGATCATCATCTCCAACAAATTACTGAAGGAAAGAAAAAAAAAATTCTAAGCTAATAAACTACGAAGAATAAAAAAGAGATTGCGCCGTCGCTCCAACTATTGGGATTCTGTTGAAACTTAAAGGGGCCATTCGGTGCTTATTTATAGAGTTGGGAGAGAAACCTAATTTCCCTTCATTTCCATTGACGGTCCAGATTTCACACCCTTGACGGCTCGGATTTTCTGTTTAATATATTTCCTTCTTTGCCGGATAGGAGGCGGTGGCACGGAAAAAAAAAAAAAAAACGCACCATGTTTAAGAGCATCTCCAACCCTGTTGTGACTTTGGAAAAAAGTTAATGCCACGTAGGAATGACAAAATTCTATTCAAAGTTCTTCTCCAATGCAATTGTAAGTCAATTGTGAAGCTTATGTGACAAAAATTAAAGAATATATTGTGAAGTTGATTGTCTTGTTCTAGACAATGTACTTGACAATGTCTTCCCTTCCATGTCATCAATTATGGATAAAAAAATATTAGAAAAAGAAAAAAGATGAGTAGTTGTCTTAAAAGTTACCTTGGAAGTTGGAAAAAATAATTTTTATTGTATTCTCAATACTTTTGTATTGGAGAGAGTTTTCTATCTCATTGTCTTTTGAGATATAATTTTGCCACATAAACAAGACAGACAATAGGGTTGGAGATGCTCTAAGAATAACTTGTAAACGTAGTGCTTTGCACGTATAATAACGAATAATAAAAATATTATTCAACTATAGTCAAATATTTTTTTTAACTCATATGGTTAAGGTGTGAGATTTTTCTTGTTTGGTTGAGTTCGATTCTCCATGTTGATAAATTTAAATTTTTTTACATAATTTATTTTTTTAAATAAAATTGACCGTGATATAATGACGGTTTAGACCACTCACTTTTGAGCCGTTTTGAAAGCTCATTATATATAGTGTAGAATATTCCAATAATTATTGTTGATTTACTTTTATATTTTAAGTTGTAAATTTTGTTTATAAATACAAATCCATTGTTTATAAAGATGGAATTCATGTACGTGGTTGTCATTTGTGGGTTACAAATAAAATTTATTTTTTTCCTGTAGTTTTATTGTATTGAATGAAGAAGGAGACAAATAATAATAATAATAATGAAGAAGAAGAAAGAGTCATGAAAATGGTGTAAATGACTACATAAAATATTTTAATATCTCTATATTATACGGAGACTTCAAAACGGTTCAAGGTTGAGCCGTCTAAGTCATGTAATATCATCAACAATTTAATTTTATAAATAAAAAAAAATTATGTAAAAAGTTGTTGAAAAAAATTTAATTTATATATGTTCAAAATTGGAAATCGAACTCAACCAAATAAGAAAATTACCTTTCATCAAAACCACATGAGTTGGAAAAGATATTTGATTATAATTGAATAATATTCTTATTATAGGTTATTATACGTTTGCACGTGCATCTACTAGTTTTTTATAAAATATTTTAATATTTTTTTTACAATTTTTACCATTTACAACAAACCAAATACTAAAATTTGTGAAAATATAAAGATGGTTGAAAACAGCTAAAAATAAGTCTTCTAAAACCTATGCATATCCTGAAGTAATTAAAAATAATAATATATAACAAATAGTCTAACTCATCTGTGTTACGTCGGATATCGCAAAAAAAAAAAAAATACACGATATTATCTAAGTATAAGCACTATATCTGTAAAAAAATTGTAAACATATCTATATAGTAAATCTTAATTTAAATATAAACATATCTATAACAAATCATAATTAATGTATACAAACATTATATATAACAAATTATAATTTAAACTATTTTTCTACAATATGCCACCTGCATGTGACTAGTGTGTACAAATGGTGCGACAAATGTTACATATATTCATAAATATAGGTATAGCAAATCAAAAAGAATATAACAATTTGAATGCTAATTTAGGGTTTGGATTTACTTAATAACAAGTAACGTACTCACATTATGATAAGAAAGTAAAATTGATAAACACGCATCGAAGATATGAGCATGAAACATAGTATAACATCAACATCAACTCTCGTGCACAACTCGTATATCACGAATCAAGGTCTAAAACAACAATAGGAACATATGATAGTAACATAACGATAACAGATACTTTCCCCAAAGGCAACATCATCGCATTAGTGGGATTAGTCTTTATCTCACCAGACAATATTGTTACACATCGTGCATATTTATTGGTTGAGCCAATGTCCGAACAACGTATCAGAGTGTAGTGCGCTGCTGATAGGTCTTCAAATTATACGCTATGAAGACTTGATCCCGTATCATTAGGCGACCCTCAAGCTGGCGAGCACATTCAAAGGATTTTTCGTCATCCACATTTCGTGCTTGCATAACACCGAAGCTGATGCCCAGGTAGGGTTGACAACTTTCTTTGCACTACCGACCCAGACTAATCATTTGGTGGATGGCTAAAGGATCTGGACCTTTTAATTAAGAGAGAGAAGTGGGAGGTAGAAAAAATAAAGAAGAAAAATTGGAGGGAATGGGTAGTTTCCCTTTGCTTGGTACGAGAAGAAAAAATGGAGGGGAACAATTTCTCCTAATCCACCAAATTCAATCCCTTCAAAAAAAAATGAGAGAAAAGGTAGAAGAAAAAGTGAGACTGGTATGATATTAGAGCATGTCCAACCCTATTGTGAGTTTGAAAAAAAATGGTTGCCACATAGGAATGACAACCATTTTTTTTTTCCAAAAGTACTTCAATGCAAATGTGAAATAAAGTGTGGAGTTGACATGGCAATGACATGACAAAGACAATGTGAAGTTGGTTGTCTAGATCTAGACAATGCACTTTACAATGTCTTTATGTCCACATCAATTCACTACAAGAAAATGCATGTTCAACGACATAAGCAATATGTAGTAAAAAGTTAGATTTGTGTTGCCAAAGCTTTTCTGCGACATATTTGGCTATGTCGCACACATGTCGCCGTAGCCTTGTCTGGAAAAGTATTTGGCGACATTAAATGACACATGTCGCAGAATGTAAGCACTTTTGGCGACATATCATATTTTTTATTTAAAATAACTTTTGGCGACATGTCTTGTATGTCGCAGAAAGATGATACTTTGGCAACATAACAAACGTCACCAAAGGTCTAGTTCTTTTTTATTAAAAAAATACTTTCTGCTACACAATTTGATGTCGAGAAAGCTAATTTATATTTTTTATATTTATTTATTTATTTTTATTTTTATTTTCGTATATATTTTTCAACATAAATGTAAAAAATCTTATTTTGAAAATAACATATAAACATTGAAATTTGTATTCAAAAAACTTGAGAATAAAGAGCAAAATTACCATGAACACAACATGATATCCAATACAATGACTTCAAACATCTCTTCATAAAATAATTTAATAATATAATATTTTAACAACTTCAAATAGCCCATTCAAAAAGAAACATATTATATTCCACAAACGTACTGTATTCGAGCTAGACAACTATAGTGTAAACTAAAACACATAGAATTGATTGTCTTCCAAAAAATAGCCTAAATTATATCTCATGATATGAATGTCTTCCCCAAAATGGCTTGTTGTCTATGTGGTCCTGCAAACAAAAATTAAAAAGATTGTAAGTAAAATATATACTAAAATAATGAGCAGAACCAAGGTGCAATGAGATGATGCCCCATTAACAAAGTCGAGCATCAATATATATGAAATCAGAGTCGACCACACTTACATAAATTATCACAAATAATTTCTCCTGATAATTCTATGGCAGATAAACTAAGAATCATCCTGACATACCTGGGCATGTCATAAGGAACTGAACACCAAAGCAGCCAAAGCAAGAACTACACCATGTACATAAGCTAATGATTGCTCAGAACCAATTTTCTGCATTTAAAGGCCACCGGTCAAGTTTTTCGTATAGCTAATCCAATGCAAATTTGGACACATTATTGCATCTACTGGCAAATATGGGGAGACAAACAAAAAAGGAAACAGATGAAATTTTAACCTCTGGTTTCGTTTTCCTGATAACTGATCTTGCATCAAAATAGGCTCGATCACAAAAATTGCTAGATAGCTCCTCATCCCCACCCCTCAGTAAGCTTGCAAGAATGAAGAATCCTAATAGCATGCTCTCTAACCTGAACTGACGTTGTAAAATTAAGAACTTCATTTTACAGTAACTGCCTACATATATACATAAACTACACTCATCAGACACGTAACTAGACCATGTCTAGTGATGCAATCGGTGCCAAATCAAATCCAACGACAAACAAGACCAAGTTCATCCCAAATTTTAAGGCCAAATCAATTTCCTTGGAAAAAAAAAGAAAAAGAAAGAAAGAAACATGACCGAACAAACAATAATAAATTTAAGAATTATACAAGAAAAACAATACATATAAAATTAAGAAATTACCTTAATCTAAGAAATGTTATATACCAATAGATAACATAAGGAACAAAGAAACATCTACCATTTTACCAATGGGTAACATCTACCAAATCAAATTTGAGACCCAAACCAAACAGACTCCTCAAAATAGAAACTTATGACACATAATAAAGAAATGCCAAAATCATCGTCATCATGTAACAATCCAGAACATAATTTTACAATTCATGATGAGTAACATATAGTACTTATGAAAAAAAAATGTTCTGAAATAGTAGAATTGATAGTCAAAGGGTCTAGCATAACTGAGACTACTGAAATGGATATGCAACCATACATTAAAAGATAGCTAAGAAACGGGCACATTCAAAAAGTTGGTAGTGGTATTAACAGAGGATGTGATAGAGAAAATTATTTGAGATGATTTATACACGTGAACAAAGAATATCATTAACATGGGCTTCATGTAGCATATTTAATACAACCATAGTTGTAAGTTTTAACTTGAGAAAATAAGAATATCATTAACAATGGATTTTTCTATCATTTGTTTACATGAGACAAATGGGAATGAATTGAACATGCCAAACACTTGCAAGAAGGCATTGCCTGAGATAAGTACTAGAAATAGTGTTTAATTTGTGATTATTTAGCAACTAGAGAATCAATAACCATGAGAGAGGATAACAGACTGGAAAATCCACAAACAAACTTGGTAGCTATTTCTGCTGACCTGATATCGTGAGGTACAGTTAGGCGTTCTCTTCGTCATCGAGGCGTTCTCTTCATCATCGACCGGAGCTCAGAAGGAATAAATGCCATAATTGTTGGAGATCTTATCAGTCTCTCAGAGCAAAAAGTTGACTATAATATAATAAATGATGGGTTAGATGGAGATTACATGGATTATGCATTCGAATATGTCCTAGATAATAGTGGATCGAGACTGAAGCCAATTACCTTACGCTGGATATGATGCAAACTGTAACACTAAAAGGTAAGCTTCTTACAATTAACAATTTTTAGTTGCGATACAGAGTATCATGCTAACAAGACATTTTCTATAATCCGTAATTTCTGTATGAAGTTGCCAAGTAAATGATACTAAGTATCTTGATTATCAGGAGAAATCATAGCGGTAACAACAAATGATGGGTTTGATGGAGATTGCATCGATTATGCATTTGAATAGGTTCTATACAATAGTGGATCGACATTGTAGCCAATTACCTTACACTCGGTATGATGGAACACTCAGGCTGCTTCATGGAATTAAGAAAGATAATTTTTTATCTTTACATTTCAGGATCAAACTAAAACTATTTAGAAGGCACGTGGTAGCCTGAAATAAATACATTGGAAATTTGGTTAAAATTTGTTTTACTTATATTGAAAAAATTAAGACGGATAAGTTTTAATAGTCGAATCAAACTAACATACATTCTTAACTACCTTTCCTTCAGGGGTGCAGTTGCCCATACTTGCCCATGGTTGGTAAGCCCCTGCTCTTGCTACGGTAAGATTAACCCCTTGTTTTCTTTCTTTTTTTGATAAAACGGTAGGATAAAAGAAAAAATGTGTTCGATTAAAACTAATTAACGAAAGTAGTACCACTTAGATGTTGATATTATAGATAGTTGTGTCTTCTTGTTGAAAGAGGCATCTCAGCCAGTCATTTATGTTTTACACCACATTTATACACCACATTTGTCCTCACATTTGTGCAACATAAGTTTGTTCAGAACAGTTAAATACTTTTACTTAACCTTAAGACAATGTTTATCTAACCATTTGTTTGATGAAACAGTTCACAGTAAGACTGATAGAGAGAAAAAATATATACTCATTAGAATCAGGTACTAATTACTAGAGAGGGCTAATACCTTGATCACTAAGGAACGCTCTCGCTCTCACACCCTCCTTGATTGCCAAATTTGGAACCAACTGACGCGAATCGAGGGGCTCTCTTGTTATCGGGTCAAAATTTCCCACCTTCATGAAGAGCGTATCATATGAGTCCACTTAGAAATATATAAGCATGAATGCAAAAGAGTACACGATTTTAAACCTTTTGATGATGCTGTAGAAGAACTCTCCCAGTAGAAAGATAAATGATACCTACTTCAAATTCAGCAATTGTCATAATCTCTTACTAGATTCACATGAGTTTCTATAGGATTTTTTTTTCCATGAACCCCATGGATGGTCCTCTCTTAAATACTAGAATTCATGTGGTTGCCTCCTTGTTAATTTCTTACGTGTTAGATATCATGAGCACCAATAGAAAACTATGTTGTACTTGATCAAATTCTACACAATGCTCAGTTAAAGGATTATGACAGTGTCAAGGAGCAAGCGGGAAAAGCTGACAATGTTCCGATACTTTTAATGTGAGTATTTTAAAGGGTATACATATACAAAAAAGAAAATATGTAAAAAAAAAAAAATCAATATCTACGTTAAAGATATTAAAAAAAGATGCTCAAGGACAAGCCAGAGAAATCACAATACCAAAGAACGCCAGTGATGGTTGATGCCATGGAATGAGCTTTACTACTTTCCTCAGCCTTTGGGAAATATTCTTCTAATGAAGATAAAGATGTACAAATTAAAAGCAAACATAGACATATTCAAATGATAATACTAACACTATGCAGCCATCATAATTCTTTTCGTAGGCTTCCATGATGAATGGAATCTCAAATATGCAACACAATCATTCACACACAATGAAGTTTCTGGAAAATAACAAAGGAATCCAATGGACTACTAATGTAGTGTTCAGTATTCTTCACATAGTGTTCAGTATTCTTCACAAGTCTTAGGAAAGTAGTCAGTGAAAATTAAATTACTGCGTGGTCACTGCAATGTACCCAGTTTGGACTGGACAGCACCAATTTTGGTCTGACTGTGCTTCAGTCAAATAATCTTGATAGTAATTCAGTCAAGAAAAAAACCTTGGTATATAACAACCTTGGTATAAAATAATCAAAAAAAAAAATCTTTCCTGTAATTTATCCCTACTCAGATGCCTATTCTTTCCTGTCATTTATCCCTATGCCTCATAAGAATATTTAAGACTATTTATGTGTAAATGAACAATGAATAACCTTAAACAAGGAGAGAGAAAATGAATGCTATATGTCCTATATAAGATTCCTATCAGATAGAAAAAAGAATGATATTAATAGGTAAAAGATAATGGAATGTCATTGCTTAGTAAAAATTGAAGCATACAATTTTATAGTCCAACAATTGAAAACTGCTCACAAAAACTTCAATAGATAAACATAAAATAATTTGTTGAAGGCACCATAAGGTGTGATACATATGTATTTGATTTAAGTGAATAATCAATGTAGAATGAAGGAGCACAGATGTGCAACCAATAATAAATGCATAATCATACACCGCAAAATCTTTCTCGCAAAAATTCAGGTTCAACTTTATGAGCCTTTCTTCACCAACCATTCGTATTAAGGAGGACAAGATTTCCCTAAATCCTTCTAATTAAGTTTTCCTCTTTCATGTTTCCCCTGCTATACAGTAGGTAAAGTCTCATTGTGTATCTGCAGGAGACAAGGGATCCTGCACTACCCGCACCAAATTTTTTATACATTCTCACTAGTAAGGAGATGAATTATAGGCAAATTGGGCTGGCTACATTCATTGTACTTTAGTGAACGCTATCTCACAACTAGCGACATTAATATGTGAAGTGAATTAAAATATATCAAATATGCTCCACAAAGATGAATATGGTTATAGGTCAAATTCGATACAACTCCTCATTTTGAGCATCTTACTAGCAAGTTTTCTAGGAAATAAAGACACCTACATTGCTGCTCTACCCGTCTCCCTCTCCCTCCCCCACTGACACCCCATCCCTATCCAGCCATCAAAGATTAATCTTGGGACCTTCCTTTCCCCAAGAAGGCTCTCAAAACCTTGGTCTGCACAAATAATTTATGTAAAGTTGATAAGAACCAGCATCATAAAGTTGACATCTAAACTTCAACTAAGATCAAACATCATTATGATCTCTACAACACCAGCACCCTCTAGCAAAATTTTGGGCTTCATCTACAAAAACCTTGTCAGGTATGAACAAGCCATCTCCTCACTAATAATTATAGAAAAAATATAGGTGGAACTTATAATATCAGTATCCAATGTGACAGTTAAGATACGGTTGGTACAAGGACCCTAATCTGGTGCATGATGCCATACAATGCCTAAAGGAATTGCTGATGCATGAAATGTAAGATACCGAAGAAGGGATTATCAAATCCTTTCACATCTTATAAATACCCAGAAACCATTTCAGTGGAATGCTAAAATGATGGTATCTTAAATGTGACTGTAGACAAGCATAGAATTCAGATGTCATACATGTGAAAGCTTTACCTTGCTTGGTCTAAGGTTATCCATGAGCCTTAGTGATCGACACTGAGCTGATTTACTAATTTCAGTGAGCTTCCAGATCTTTGATTTATCCATTGATTCTTTATTTATTTTAGGCTTTATGTCCATCAACTTTCTGGTGTCCCCGTTCTATCAACATTAAGAAAGTAAGTGTTATTTAGTCGACAGAGTCCAAGGAAAATGTCCAACTGCTGTAAAATTACTGAGAGCATAGAGATAATTGGACAATTAAATCAGAAGTTTGAGCCAGAAGCTTGGAAGGAACAAGAAATGGAATCAACAAACCATGCCACTTACAGTCACCGCAGGGGCAGCTGTGTCTGCCATTCCGAAAGTAGATACGGCAGTGACAGCAGGCATTGTATTTATAATAGGCTGCATCATAGTAAAGTTAGATATTTCTCAGATGTTGACCACCGATAACAACTATCTATAGTCCAACAATTGAAAACTGCTCACAAAACATCAATAGATACCCAAAAATAATTTGTTGAAGGCACCATACGGTGTGGTACATATGGTTGAGAAACTCTATTTCTTGTCTTTCTGCAGGAAGTTACATGTGTCAAATTTGGCTTAATTTTAGGTTCAAGCATATGTAATGTACAACAAGATGAATATCAAGCTATGATAGATCAAAATCTGCAAAGAGGCCTAAGTATAACGAAAAAAACTCATTTAAGATTAAAAGCACCTTGCGAAATGTTTGTGGGAATGTTACTGAACTACAGATTTTTGAGACTTTAATGTAGAAGCACTTGAAACTCCAGCATTTCCAATAATAACTGCCCATTCTCCAAAGTACTAGAATATATAGAAATTTGATGATGCAGTTCTAATGGAAATTCTTATAAAATTTACAAAAGTGTTAGCTATGTAATAATGATGTATTCCAATAACAAATTTAGAATCCACATATAGGGGTACTAAGATTACTAATGCTGATATATTTCTATGGAACAAAAAATATCTTGCTGATAAAGAGCTAAATCTGAAAGGTCCCAGGAAAAAAGTAATTGATATGAAAGGCTTCCGGGGAACAAAAACTATGCATTCTAACCTTGAAGTCAAAATTACTGCAGATATTCAATAGATTCAAGCAAAAATTTATCAATCGGGAACAACTAGGGTTTTCGTGAAGAGAAAATTAAATTAGGAAAAAAATTAGGGTTTTGGAGAAGGAGTTCACCGGAGGGACTTACTACGAGGAGGATTCGCCAAGTTAGTGCTACATCCAACAGAAACTCTTCGCTGGCTTCTCGATAACTCCTTTCCCGATTAAGAAACTGTGGAGCAGTAGAGAGGAAACACGAGGGTGACGGCAAGAAAGTTGGATGTGAGGGTAGCAGTGAGGAGGTCGCGGAGGCTGTCGTTATAATGTATGTTTGTCAACGGTTGGGTGAGGGTGGCGGCGGGAAGGTCGCGGACGTGGGCGAGGCTACTGATCAGGTCACATTAGATGGAATTTGGGAGGGATTCGAAATGAGATTTTGGAGTTTGGGAGGGCTTTTGGAATTTGGAGGGAATTTAGAATTAGGATTATGGTAGTGTAGATATATACCATATTAAATTAATTATGGTGTCATTTTGCGACAGACAAACACATGTCGTTAAATGTAGTGGTGTCATTCCACGACACACAGACACATGTCGCCAAATATATGGTGTCGTTCTGCGACACACAGGCACATGTCGTGAAATGTATGGTATCATTCTGCGACATGTTGATGTCGCCATATGTAGAGAGTTTTTGGCTGGATTGATATTTGGTTTCCCTCTAGTAAAATTTGAGTGGATTTCGCGACATACTAAAACTTATGTCGCCAAAACATGTAAAAAAAGTAGCTTTTGGAGACATAGAAGACCCTATGTCGCTAAAACATGTTGCTAAAAAAGTAATTTCTTGTAGTGATTTGTTTATAAAAATGTTTATAAAAAGAAGTAGAAGAGTAAAAGTTGTCTTGAAAGTTGTAAAAAATTATTTTGTATTGTCTTCTCAATACTTTTGCATTAGAGATGACTTTTTAAACTCATTGTCATTTGTGAATATAATCTTGCCACCTATACAAGACATTGTCTTGTGTCCCATGCCACCTAAGATTCACAACATAAAATAAGACAATAGGGTTGGAGATGCTCTTACTTATTTGTGGTTATACCTACTAGTATACATGCACATGCATTGCACGTATTTTTGCTACTTGGAAATGACAAATAATAGTCGTATATTATTATTAGGAAGACTAAAAGTCATCCACATTAATTATTCTAAACTTATTATTATACTACTATTATTATATTATTTTATACATGCATGTAAGACTATTTAGAAAGACCAAAAGTCACCACTCGCAATTATCTACTTACCCTTATTAACTTTAAGTAATCTTTTTAATAAGTAAATATAAGTAAGGATATTTTGGGAAGAAAACTTTTACGGTGAAGTCCAACTTTTGGCATTATATAGTAGGTATAGATTAACTTTAAGTAAAATTTTAAATTAGTAAATACAAGCAAGGGTATTTTGGAAAAGAAAACTTTTACAGTGAAGTTCAACTTTTGGCATTTATAGTAGTATATGTTTGGAAACAAGAAGCAATAAAATGGTTATTGTAATCATAAAGTAGATAAAAGTGATAAGGGTTTAATATTTAGTGCCCATACCCTAGCTTGAATTTATGGTGTGTTGGGCTTGGCTTTGTGTCCTTCAAGTTTTGTTTTGGTTCATTTCTAAGGAACAATTGTTTTGATGGGTTTAAGTCGGATTCAACCTTGACGAATAAACAATTGATTGGTTTTAGACTTGATTGTTTGGCTTTGATATTGAGTTCGGGTGATGGCTTACACTACAAAACAATTTCTAATGGACCATGTTTGCAGTTTCTAACGGATAAAGCCTGTTACAAAATACCAACGAGATAACCTGTTAGTATATGATTATAGTTTGTTATAAATAATATAAATATTTTTTTTCTAAAATTATTAACTTACTCTGAAAATTCGGCGGGGGAGCAAAAATTTAGCGCTATAATTTCCCCAATTCCCCTCATTTCACTATATACATACTCGAGCGTTCTCCTTCTTCTCTCTCATTCCCCAATTTCATTATATACATACTCCAATGTCGTCGACCTGCGGCAAGTCCCGCGAGTCCATCAGTCGTCGGCTGCGGCGAGTCCGGCATATCCACCTGCGGTGAGTCCGGCGAGTTCGCGGTTTCTAATCCAACCGACGTCGATTGCGGTGAGTCCAACGACTCCCACGAGTTTAGCATACACCTGTGGAAGGTCATCTTCCCAACAACCCCTCTTTGAGGTGAGAAAAAAACCCTATTTGCCGTGAGAAAAACCCTAATTTTTTGGTGAATAGATTTCGGTAGTACCCTTCATTAAGAGATATTTTCTTGTTTCCTTTGTGATGAGTTTGCAGGTTTGGATTTCAAGAGTTATTTTTTAGGTCTGGCAGATGCTACTCGTTTTCCTGTTGAAAGGCAGTGACTGATCTTTAGAGGAAGTGTTCTAAGGGATGATTACCTAAGTATAGTATCCTTTGATTTATGAATTTCTACATCCTAGGTAGATAAATGCTTTTCCTCACTTATATATGTAAACTGGAACTTTGATTTAATTTAAATTTTTTTACACTAAGTTTGTAAGAGAATGAACATTATAATAATCAGCCGAGATGTGTAAGGGGTATTAATTCTATTATAGTGTTGTCAATGGTGCATCGGATGCACGAGGGGTTGCGTATGGCAACGCTATGCCTCACCTTCACTCATGGCACTCATCTGAGCAGAGGCGCTTGGCAAGAGAAATGATGCGCTTTATGTGTGTATATATATAATAATGAGGAACAGAGAAGCCCAAACCCTTTCTTATTTGTGCCTGCCAACTTTCTCTTCTATTACTCTTTCCTAGTAATAGAACCTAGGGGTCTGATACCATGTAGAGAGAGCCACATTGTGAAATATTGGAATATTCATTGTTGGGTTACGGACCAATAGTAGGAAATTTATCTTATTAATCACATGATTTAACCAAAGGGTCTTAAAATTTTCCTAGAAGGAGAACATGGATTAAGAGGTAAGATGGTACACTTTGCTTCAGCGAGTTGTATTCACATGCATGGACCTTTGTTCGTCGAAGCCAAAGTTGAACAAGTTTGCAGTTCGCCAGTTCATTTTTCTGATGTTCAAGTTCTTTTCTGTATTCATTGTAACATAATTGTCCTGTCATGAAGGGTCCTGACAGGGAGGGTTTGTTCATAATTACAAATTACAATCCTTTTCGCACTTTTTATTCATAGATGCTAAAGTGCGAGAAATTATTATGCATGTTTATTAGTTTTCTCTAATGGTCTGAGTGAGAGAATAATGCTGCAATATGTGCCCTTTTTCTAATTTTCATGTTGAGGGCAAAATGTCCTTGTTAATTATTATTTTACTTTTCTTCTTTGTTTCAGCATTTTGTTTTGGAAGAGGGCATGCTAGAGGTTGACTGCCCTTGCATGACTCCAGAGGTCGTCCTCAAGGCATCAGGTCACTTAGAAAAATTTCTTGATCTTATGGTCAAGGATGAAAAATAGGAACTTGCTATAGGGCTGATCATCTATTAAAAGACTTATGCAAACACAAGCTTGAGAAGGACCTTACTTTACCATCGGAAAAGGTTGCTGAGCTGAAGCATGTTATTGCAGTATTGGATGATCTATCACCCGATGAATTGGGTGCAAAGATCAAGGATATGGGATCACTGCACCTGATACCAAAAATTCTGTCGGCTCCTTACCCCTTTAATCTAATGTTCCATACCTCAATTGGTCCGTCGGGTTTGCTTCTGGGGTGAGGCTAATTTTCATCTAATATAGGGTTGTAAGCATATCATTTAGAATTGTGTTTAATTGGCTATTTATCTATTTATGTGTCTGATAGATACATGAGGCCGGAGACTGCACAAGGCATCTTTGTGAATTTTAAGGACTTGTATTATTACAACAGGAACAAGCTTCCATTTGCAGCAGCTTAGATTGCTCAAACATTTACGAACGAGGTTTGATATCCTTTCCAGTTCCCCTTAGTCAAAATCAAATTTCTGTAGCTAGGTGTAGAAAATAATTGGATTATGATCTTCGTGTTGTAGTTTGTTTTCTATACTGCAGCCACATCTCTTGTTTACTTACATTTAAATATAAGTGTCACTGTGTATACCCTGTATATTTATTTTGATTTTTTTGTGAGAGCACATAATATCATGATATAGTAAGATATGCTTTCTAATAAAGGCTTATTCTGTGCACAATAGTTGTTAGTAGCATGCTTAGTATGACAATCTTGCAGGATCAGCTGATGCATGCAATTTAGGAACTGTTTTTGTGTCGGGTGGCTGGTTCTGTGGGATGTTGGTCTGTTTTTCCATATACGAAAATAGTCATGTCTAGGTATGCATGTATGACCCTTTTTAGCATGTTTTACTTTATCACTTGGAAAAGGATCATTTAGTTCATAACATATTAGACACGTCGGCAGTTTTTGTTGATCATGTTTTACTTGGTTAACTTCTTCGAACCAAAAGAGATTACTAGGCAACGGTTGTCAAGTCTTTGAAGTCATTCTAAGGTATTGGGGTACAAGATAATATCACATAAGTACTATGGGGTCAAAGGATAAACCCTTTTGCCATGCCAAAATTTCCAAGTGGGTATTGGATAAACCTTTTGCCATGCCAAATTGAAATGTTATTATTTATGACTATATATGTTTGAGCTGAACTAATGGATTCTCCTTGAAAATATGTATTTTGTTAATTGGTTACTTTCTAAACCTTGTTTTCATGCTACAATTTCATTCAAAAGGGGATTTGTTGGGAGTGCATCATATTTTTGATCAAAATCCATCTTGGGTATTCCCTTAAACTGAGTTTTGCTAAAGGTATGCTTTTTTCTTTATGTAAAAGTAGATAAAGGATTGTTTGTTTGAAATATTTCAAACTAACTTGGTTTAAATCTTGTTGTTCTGATACCAAAGAGAAGGTATTGACTTTTAGCAAACTGCAGAGTTTTCTTCTATGGTTTGAATCTTGTGTTAATTATGTAGGAATTATTTGTGCTAAGTATTTTTTCGATTGAAGCATAGGTTTCATCTGAGCATTGGCTCCCTTTAGCAACATTGTAGCATTGTTGATGCCTAATAGAAATTCTGCCATTACCCTATGGGAAAAGCTCGCCTCATGGCTTTTAGGATGTTCATTAAGGCCATGATGGAGAAGCATGGTGGGAATCAGAACATGGCATATGCTTGGTTTGGAACATCAAAGGACGAGGCTTTTCGGAGCATGAGAGATGGTTTTGGTGTGTGGAACTCCAAACAATGGATGCTAGGTTATTTTCGTTTATGTTCGAACAACCAATCTGCTGACAGGTATGCAAGTTATTTTCTCTTTTTTAGGCTTACTCTTAGATAGATAATTGTTTCTTCTTAGATGTTAGGTTATTTCACGTTTATTACAAATGACAAAGAAGTAACTAAGAGCTTCGGTTAAACTTGAGATTTGTTCATTGTGGATATCTTTTGATTCATGTATTGGTGGATAATTTGTAGTGTACTGTCGGCACCAGTCGACGAAGATGGATTGAGGCTTGTGGTGGTATTCGGAAGAGTTGCTCCTTAGATCAGGGCTGTCCAGTCCTAGTTATGAAGAACACGATTCAGGTGTGGACAATATGAAATCTCCTTCCAGATATATTATCTGGTACCCTGATGTTAAAACTCATGTGCTTCCCTTGTACACCCTAAGTGTCAAATTGGTCTTATCTTCCGAAGGTGCACATCATAACCTTTGTGTTCTCATTTACTAATCTATTTAATCTGGAGAAATGTATGTACTTAGTATTTGTTTCTCTTTTATGTTGCCTAATCAGGATGGCGCAGGGAACCTGTACATAAACCTTCCTCGCCATGGATGCCATTTAGTGCACTAGTACATGCATTATCAAAGTCTGCACCTCCTTCAACTATGTGCTTGATCAGGAAGTTCCATACTGAGTTTATGGTTAGTACTAGTCTGTGTATCCCAATCTTATTCTGCGTCCTATTTTTTTGGGGTGGAACAAAGTAGTGTAGTAGTTAATTTGCTAACCATATGAAGCAATTTTTATGGCTTGCAGGAGAGAAAAATTACTTGACAACAGCTTTTCTGGAGGCGCCAGGGCCAGGGGTTCTTCCTGGGAAGGGGCATGATGGTGGAGGCGGGGACGGGGACGTTGGAGGAGATTGTGTATCACTGTGGGATTGAGAGTAGTATGCAGCATGGCTACAACCCAGGGAAGCTGCACGTATCCTTCTACCTAGGTAGTTAACAAGTTCTTATGGTATAAATACAATTCAATATTATATCAATAAAAAATATATACAATTAAATTCTCCAGCAGGATTAGTGTTATTTGTTGGAGAGAACTACTATCAGTGGAGTAGCTTTTGCTACTATACTCTTCACTCAGTATCCAATTGTCAGTATCTTTTCTCCCAATTGAAGAGGAAAAAGTTAAATGGTTATACACCAACCTGCAAACATGTTGGTGTTAAACATGTCACTAACATATCCAAGTTTCTGGAAAAAGTTAAATGGGTATACACCAACCTGCAAACAGGTTAATAGGACTATTTGACATCTTGAAGAACTGCTTCTAGATATTAATGAAATTCTAAATCAAAATTGTTTTCATGTAGACCTAAAGAGGTTGTTGATTCTACAAAGGATGAAGTAAAGCAAAGTGGTTCAGTCTTCAGTTTCAAATGTGAAGGGACATGGCCATTTGATTCAGCAAAGTGGGTAGTCTTCAGTTTTAAAGGTAAAGCAAAGTGGCCATTTGATTCAGAAGAGACAACATGTATTCCATCCGTTGTGTTTATTAATACTCCGATATGCAGTTTCTTGATGAGAGGCGGAGTACAGATGTCTAGCGGTTCCTTCAAAAGTAAAGCAAAGTGGCCATTGTGTCTATTAATACTCCGATATACAGTTTCTTGATGAGAGGCAGAGTACAAATGTCTGGCAGTTCCTTCAATCAATTAACGGGTATACATATTTATCTCTCATCTTGAAGTTCTCATAAGTCAATTAATAGATGCACATATTTATCTCTTGCTTTCATCGCAATCAGGAGATGCGACATCACGGAAGGATTGAAGTACTTACAATGTCGGACATTAATATTTGTTGGTGAGAACTCTCCATTTCATTCTGATACGATTCACATGACTGCGAAACTTGATAAAAGATACAGTGCCTTGGTTGAGGTATATACTAAATCTGTATGCATCTATAGTTTACTTAAGACTGGTTCGTTACATGGAGTATCATTATTCTACAGAATTTATCCTAGATATAACAGTGAAGAAAATGTTGGATTTTAGAGTGGTCGAGTAACAGCTATTTCAAACAGTGCACATACATTGATATAGTCAAAGCAAATTTCAATGAGAATGAGACCTTTTATTTGTCAACTTTACAGGTTATCACTATATTAGGAAGATTAGAACCAAGTCTGCTAGGAAATGTTAGGAAGACCCCTCCCCTCATCACAGTGTTTCTATAATTAGCACCATTTTCTTTATTAGACTTTGGAGCCATCCAAATCTAAGGGACAGACAGAAACCCTACTGAAAAGAAGAAAAAGGAAAAAAAAAGGTTAATGTACTATATCCTACTTGGGCATGGTTAGCGTATTAGTGTAATCATAGCTAATGCAATTGTAGCTAGTAGACGCCAAGGAAATTCTTATTTCTAATAGCCCTAGCTTGTTTGTAGAGATCTTTGTTGGAATTTCTTTTGAGTTTTGTACTTGCTACTCAAAGAGTGAAGGGATTGGCAGATTTTACCTGTATGTTGAACACAGCAATTCTCTGCGATTTATTTCTAATGTACTATGGAAGATGGTTCCGTCTCACTCCTGTCCAAACGGATACTTGTAACCGTGTGATTGTAATTAACATGTAAAGTTGACAGCACTTACATTTATCATGTAAAGTATGTCTGTGTTCTGGAACATCCTCATAATTTTTTTCCGACATATGTGATTGTTTATCAACTTATTTAACTCTACGCGCCTCTGTATATTTATCATGTCAAATATTATATGCCTTCTTTTGGTTACTCTGTGTTAAACTGTTTATAGGCGGATCAAGTAATTTCTTCCTTGTTTTCTATCATATAAATCAAGTACAAAAGAAAATTTCTCCTCGAATTCATTTCAGATTGCTACATTTTGGTTGTATCAATGTGCCCAGGCCATTCTCCAAAAGAAAAAAAATGTGCACATGCTAGCGAGATTTGGCTGTCACGATTACAAATATCATGTAAACACTTTATGGTGTGAAATTTCTAGGTTATTGTTGATGGTTGGATAGTGATATCTGCGAACTTATATTCCGCATACAGAGATGGTTCAATGATGTACATAATTTTAAGAGTCATATAAGTAGATGGTAAATGTTGAGTACTGATCACAAAAAGGAGACTTGTATCATAAATTACCTTAGATAATTTTTCTGTATCACATGGATTAAACCAGACAGGAACAGCTTAAGAACTGTTGGGTTCAAAGTACTTGTCTAGAATTTACGAGAAGTAGTGTAATGCAGTAGTATGGTTCAGTGTAGCAGCAGCTAGTGTATAAAATGCTGGTGTCGGTGCTGAATATAGGTGTTCCTTCAATTCTAAAATTATTTTTTCCATTTTTTAAAATATACTAACGAACCATTCTCGTTAGTATTGAATTTTAAATTTTTTTTTCATATTTTTAAAATATACTAACGGTCATAGCTTGTTAGTATTAATATATAACATATGTTATATGCCTGTTAGAAAAATAATTACTAACGGCTATAGCCGTTAGAATAGTTAAAATACTAACGGATAGGATCTGTTAGAAGGACAGTTAGTATTATTACCCACGTCTATATACTCACGGAATTTACCCGTTATAATTAATTTTTGTAACATATTTAGACCGTTGCAATACATGCGTTTTGTGTAGTGTTACCTAATATTGGTGACTATAATTGCAATTTGGTTCGGTCCCTTGAAATTGATTGGTTGATATGGCTTTGACCCTCCGGTCACTTGGTTGTGCCTTAGTTGAAGGTTTTTTCTAGGACACTACCAAAATTGCTAGGGGGCATCACTTACTTGGGGGCAGCCCAAGAAGGTGAAGAATTTGCTAGAGGGCACCCAAAATTTGCAACCCCCCAAATCCTTCTTTTCACTTTCATTTTCATTCTACACTCTCTCTCCTAAAGAAGAAAAAAAGAGCTCTCTCCCTCTCCTCTCCCTCTCCTAAAACCCTAATTCTTCTTCTCACCACTCCACTCCAATTCCTCCACCAAGATTTCTTCCACAACCTTCTCGAAGAGATGACACGCAAGTCAAAGCAACCGGAATTCAGGTACGTTCTTCCCTAATTTATTCGAAAATTTTATACATTCTATTCGAAACCCTAGAATATTTTTAATTCTTGAAAAAGTTTTGATTAAAATAGGTTTTAGAATCTCTTTCACGTTCTCTTCCCTAATTTTCGAACACAAGAAACCCACATTTTATGTTGAAACCCTAACCCTAGAACACGACAAACTAGCATGTCGTTGTGGCAGTTGGGTCTCATAACAGTAGGACTGCCAGGCCTGTGGCAGTCCTAATGAAAATCAGGACTGCCAGAGTCCTGACAGTCCTCTTGTGAAAGATGACTGCCAGGACTGTGGCAGTCCTGATTTTCAGTAGGACTGCCACAGGCCTGACAGTCCTATTATGACATAGGGGGTGGATAATGCATGCTGTTTCTATTATTTAATAACTGTATGTTGTCATGCAGTCCACCGGCCGCTAATAAAAGAATACGGCCCACCGCGTCAAAGCGGAAGGAACGTGCGGGACGTCCTCTCGAGCGTCCGATAACAATTTCCGAACCGGCGCCTCAAGCTCGATCTCGGACGTCGCCACCGGCACGTCAAGCTTGGTCGAAGCAACGAGCTCCTATTCCTACGCGTTCTTCCGATGACGACGACGTGGTCGAGTTCCCCTTCATGAATATAGGGAGTCTCGTTCAAAGGCCGGCATAATATGTAGTTGGATGTGGAATGATCATTAGTTGGATGTAATCTGGATATTTTGTAAAGATGTTTTTGTTTGAAACTTGAAGAATATATTTGTTGTTTGAAAACTTAAGTTGTTGGGCAGACTTTTGAATGATATGTAGTTGACACTTATATTATTTTTTTGAAGTTGAATATTTTGTCTGATATGTAGTTGTGATTTATGTTGTTATTTATGTACATGTTGGATATGTAGTTGTCTGATATGTAGTTGTTATTTACGTACATGTTGGATATGTAGTTGTCTGATATGTAGTTGTTTTACGTTTGGAAACTTAAGTTGTTGGCCAATTCCTGATATTCTTGATTTAGTATCAGAGGACTGTCACCCCTGGCAGTCCTCCTTTTGTACAGGACTGCCAGGGGGGTGGCAGTCCTATTTATAACTCTGTGATGAGAGTTTGAAACTGAAATTCTCTGTCACAGAGAGTTTCAATTAGGACTGCCACCCCTGGCAGTCCTATACAAAAGGAGGACTGCCAGCACTCTGGCAGTCCTTCATAAGTGTAGGACTGCCAGGGGGGGTGGCAGTCCTATTTGTAAGTCATTGAATTAATATTTGTTTGTGATTCTAAAATTTCGACAAAAGTGCTAAAACGGAGGTCCAAAATCATTTTTTGCAATTTTAAAATTTTAGAAGGCCGTCTAATTGTGGAACTGTTAATCTCAGGCTCCTCGAAAATACGCTCATTTTGCGACAAACCGGGCCTTGTTTCGACCTCCCAGTCAAAAGTTATGGCCCTCCAAAGTTTTAACTGACCATAAAATGCAGGAGAATGACCATTCTCCGTGTAAATTAACACGGAGAATGGCATTCTCCGTGTTTCTAACACGGAGAATAGACATTCTCCGTCTTAATTTACACGGAGAATGGTCATTCCAGTGTTAAAACGCAGGAGAATGACCATTCTCCGTCTTAATTTACACGGAGAATGGGCATTCTCCGTGTAATTTAGCACGAAGAATGGTCATTCTCCGTGTAATTTTCACGGAGAATGGCCTTCTCCGTGTTAATTTACACGGAGAATGCCATTCTCCGTGCTAGAAACACGGAGAATGCTATTCTCCGTGTTAATTTACACGGAGAATGGTCATTCTCCTGCGTTTTAACACTGGAATGACCATTCTCCGTGCTAAATTACACGGAGAATGGCCATTCTCCGTGCTAAAACACAGGAGAATGGTCATTTATATAACACCAAGTTTCAAGTAGGACTGCCAGCACCATGGCACGTCCTAATTTAATGTAGGACTGCCAGGGGGGGGTGGCAGTCCTGATACTGGATCGGATAGCCATTCTCCGTGAAAATTATACGAAAAATGGCCATCTCCGTGAAAATTACACGGAGAATGGCCTCTCCGTGCTAAATTACACAGAGAATGACCATTCTTCTTGCTAAAACACAGGAGAATGGCCATTTATATAACAACAAGTTTCAATTAGGACTGCCAGCACCCTGGCAGTCCTAATTCAATGTAGGACTGCCAGGGGGGTGGCAGTCCTGATACTGGATCTGATACTTAACAAATTGGTATATTTTGCCACACATACTTGCACACAGGTAAAACACATATAACATAAATGGCACACATGTAAACACATAAATAGCACACAGGTAGACACATATAACACAGATAGCACACAGGTAAACACATATAACATACTGAACTTCATATTTTACTGTATACAAAATTTACTCCATATAGATTAGGGACTTCATATTTCACTATATACAAAAGTGGTCCTCCATATACAAAATGTCAAACTGTAAATATATCCATACTTGATCGACAGCATCTACTGGAATAGGAATGGATTCACGGCGATATTCATTAATCTGATGTGCACAAGGGAGGCCCAGTGTATGTCGATATACACATCCGCAAACCTCGGGATCAAACCCGACAAACTTTAACCTTTCAATCTCATCAACTAAGGCCAACGCCTTGTGAGATACCACGCGCATTAAAGCATCTAAGAGTAGTTCCTTTCTATGCTCATGCTTGACTATATTCAAACTCATCTCAAATGATGCCTTAATTTCATTCACCATCCGGTCTACTGATAAATGTATAGCTTGCCAAACAGAGACAAAGTTGCCGAGAGATGATTTTAGGTGTCTCTTCAATAAAGAGTGTGCCTTCGACACGGTTGGTAGTTGTCGTGCTGTAATGTTTCACCACAAAATCGAAAGATCTCAAGTCCTACAATAGAACTTAAAAGTTAGTACAATTAGACAACATCATAAAGCAAATAGGTTTCATAGATTAGGACCGTGCATAAGATTGGTGTCCATAAATAGCAAATTGTGTTAATAACAAGACCGTCTTATGTACATCAATTGGTGTCCATAAATATCAAACACCTTTACTAAATGTATTGACTAAAATTTTGCATTCAGGTATAACAAATTAGGACTGCCAGAGAGGTGGCAGTCCTTCACATAAGAAGGACTGCCAGGACCCTGACAGTCATATGTAGGACTGTCAGGGTCTGACAGTCCTTCTTATGTGAAGGACTGCCACCTTCTCCAGTCCTAGTCTATGATCGGGACTGCCAGGGTGTTGGCAGTCCTCTGTGTCACAACACGAATTTTAACCCAATGAAAAGTTAAAATTTAGTTACCAAGAGGGCTTCGAGCATCAAAGTGTTCTCCGATCAAAAACGGTTCTTCGGACGTGGCGGGAACATTTGATGATCTCGGTTGTTCCATGTTCAATTTTTCTACATTAAACACATAATTCAACTTTTATATGTGAAATTCATGTTTAAAACATTAAACATATATTAATTCTTTGACTTACCAATAAATGGAAGAAGTCAATGAGCTAGAGTTGAGGGAGGGAACAATTTGAAAAAAATGTAGGGAGAAAAGAAAAGAGTTGGGGTTAAATTCGTTGACCTAGAGTTGAGGGAGAGAAGAAAAGAGTTGAGGGAGAAAAGAAAAGAGAAGAGGGAGAGATAAAATGAAAATAAAAGTTGGTATTTATATCTTTGCTTGGGCTAGGCCCAAGTAAAAAAATTTGATGGCAAACTTGTAATATTTTGAAAAATTTTTGGGCTAGTCCCTAGCAAAAAGGGTGGTGCCCTCAAAAAAATCTAGTTGAACTCCCTAAGTTTACTACTAGGCTTAGTCCCGTGGGTTGGATTTGGAATGAGTTACTTATGACTTGTTCTTTTGGATTTGACTGGCTTTAGTTGGTTTCAAAATTGTTTTCCCTCGTGTTGCATTGGATTGGACTTCGGTTTTAATATCCAAGTATATTTTAATGTCTTAGGTTGCTTAACGAATTGGCTTAATGGTTTGGAGGTTTGATGCATTAGGGGTGAGACCCGCTTTGAGATACCATATTCATTAAAACTATATATGTAGATTTTTTTTTTTTTTTTTAATATATTTTAGGATCTTATAATTTCTTGAATGATTATGTAAAGTTTAGAATATCAATAATCATTCTCGTCCCGTCCTTTTAATTAGAAATTATAAAAAATGGCTGAAAGATAAAAATATGAGCTAAATGTATGTTCTTCGTAACTATCATAAAATTATGTCTTTTTAATACTTAAAAATATTATACGACTTGATTTGCTAATGAAAGCTTAGAAGGCTAAGTTAAAATGTTATGAAACCTACTATACGGAACGGATTACACTTTACATATAACAGTGATATTGGTACAATAATTAGGAACAAGTGTTATGTTTCTAAAAGAACATTGAAAGGCCATAATTTGATGATGAATATTAACTAATTTATAAGAGGATTACAGAGAGTACACCAAAGTAAGAATTGATGCTTCATGTTGCACGGTAGAAAGTGTTAGCGGGAGTCTTGGTAATATTGTGTTTAGTATCCACCACATAGGAATACTTATCATATGTGGTAGTTGTATATGGTAGAAATATAGTATATTCAGTAATTGTCATACAAGAAATACAAATATCTTTTGTGAGACGAATAAACATCCAAGAATTATTTCTCTCAAGAGTAATATTGTAGGGCCATACTTTTCTTAACACACTACATGGTCACACTGATGTGACATTGTATTATTGGATCAAGAAAAGCCTTCAAAAAGATGTATAATTGACATAGAATAATGCAATGACACATCAGTGTGGCCATGGAGTATGTCAAAGGAAGTGTCTCCATATCATTCCTCTTCTCTCAAATGTTTCTCCAAGCTTTGATATTTGACCTGGTATTAGAGCAAGATTCGTGAAGACTTTTTCTTTATTTTTAATTTAATTATTTCTTATATCGGTTTCTGGTGAAGAACATTTTTTTCAGGGTTGTCCACTTTCGTCGTTTGACTAAATGTGAAAGCGAAGACAATCACGTCAAAAAAATACACTTGCAGTTCGTGTCGACCATTAGTGGATGCATTTTTTGTTGCTTGACATTCGCGGTTTCAAACGCGGATGTGGGCCAAAGTGATTTTATTTTATTAATTTCTAAGCACATTGCCTTTTTTTACATTAACTTATAGTGAATATGTTAATTAATAATAAATTTTAATTCTCATTTTAATTTAATATTAATTTTTAATGTATTAGTTAAATATGGACCATGTCGTACCTTCCAAAAATCTGGATCATACGTTAACATGTACACGGTAACATATCGGATACACCAATGATACACCCAAATATAATGTATATTTTTTCACAATAACAATATTATTTATTATATTATCATATGATAAAAAATGTTAATAATTATTTTGGTGTTATTAATTATTAGTATTGAAATTAAAAGTAGTTAAATTATAGTTTTATAAATAATTATTAATCTTGTAGCTAATTAATTAATTTTATTATTGTTATAATATTTTTATTTTACTATCGCTTTCATAGTCATTCAAATACGAAGTGTGAATTTGATCACTTTTAACTTACAAAATATCACATATCAAAATATTGAAAGTCACTTTCTTATACTTCTGTTAGGGTTGGTTCTGGGATAAGCCGGACAAGTCTCGGGACTTGGACAATCCGTCTCTGCTAGGACAACCTCCAGACTCAGCATGATCCCACCGAAGGTCAAGATCACGGATGACCACCAGGACCAGCTAATAGTAAAGATAAAGGGACAACTAAAATTAGTTCCAGGATAGGACAACACAAGCTTCCGGGCCGGCCCTGACTTCTGTTGAGGATCTATCTGGTTACAAACAAGTAAAGTTACGTTGTGTTTATGAGGAGAAAATAGTTATTTAGGCACTTGTTGACCTTATACCAATCCAAGCAGAACAGTTCCAACCAATAGCAGCTGCGGAACCATTAGTTGGCTAAGATGGGCAGGACTAAATACAAAATGATGTCCCTTCTTCAAAAAATATATTGAAAATAAAGTATCAATTTTTTTTTTGCATGATACAATAAGCCAAAGTGAACTCTTTTGGAGTGGGGCCTGATACATGCCAATTAATCTGAAATTTTGCATGAATATATCTTGGCAAATGGCAATACTACTTCGAAAAAAAAATCCGATGCAATATATTATTTAACATTTTTTGTTTATGCTTTTTAAATACTAGAATTGAGATATATGGGCTTGTTTGCCTAATTTATCAACAACAGAGGAACTCAAGAACATAAAAAAAGAAGAAGTTAAAATCAGGAGGAACAAAAGTTACAAAATATTTCAGTTTGAAAACGAAATCATTGTGAAATCTTAAGTGCAAAGATTTACGAAAAGATATTCAACACTAGAAACCTATAATTTTAAGTGTGAAATCTTAAGTGCATAGATAAACGAAAAGACTCATCGCCATCGGCTCATCAGTATTCAACACTAACGACGTGAAGAACTTTTTGTGTTTAGATTATAAGCAAAAGAGAGAATTAAAATGAAAATTTCAAAAAAAAAAAACTTATTGCTGGTCATCTGGAATCGAAAGCGACGTTAAGAATTTTTTCCCTCAGAATTGCAAAAAAAATCTGAAGTGATGGGAAGACTAGTTTTTTTCTTTGAAATTGAAGAGTCGAACGGTTATCCAATTCCAATAAGCCATGTCCTATTTGTTGAATTGCTATAATGATTTTTTTTGACCTTGGACTTTGAAGAAGAAATCAGAATAACAATGTTTCATTATTTGTTATTATTACTAACATTTAAAAATTTTGGGGCCCCTTGGGATTTGGGGCCCAGGGCGCAAGCCCTGTTTGCCCCTCCTCCGGGCCGCCCTTGAGGATGGGCTGCAAGATTGGTTTGTAAGGAGTGGGAGAGTTACATGCATGTTATGAATGCAAAAGGGAATATATACTAATATGTGTTGTCGATCAATATTATTATTCCGTAGATTCATCAAGGTGAATTTGTTGGAATTATTCAATATGGCCCACATGTAAAATTAATTATGTTGGGCTATCTAAATAATTAAGCCAAATTAAAGTGGTCTATTTGAAAAATTGGCTTAAGGGTATAATTGTCATGGAATTAATGTGTAGATACCGGAGATAAATCTAATTTGATGATGGGCCAAATTAGAAATATCAAAACATATAAAATATGTATTCATTAGGGTTATGGTCCCCAACTCATACGGCCACCAAGAGAGGGCTTTCTCTATTCTCTTCTGTATCCCCTGTCACGCCCCGGTTCCCAGGATGACTCGAGGCACGTGATACTTCTCCCCAGACTACGCAACTGTACAATGAGTACCGAATTGTACCCTGCGATTGTCGCCTGTAAGGTCCGGGATAGGGATAGATATAAGACATAATCAACAGAAATTCCACAAATTTATATTGCATTCATTGTCCATAAAGTTATATCTTGATCAAGATTCATCAAAACACAATTATACATATTCGATTCATTGTTCTTCAAACACATAATTTACATAACTGAGAAAGTTCTCAAAATAAAAACTACAATCCATTAGTTCCACGTCATTCGTAGAGTTCGTTCTCTGTGTACTCCAGATCTCCATCCTGATCTTCAACAATCCCTAGTGCACAAAACTAGGTCGTCAATACGACGAGAAAGCCCTCAGTTAAAGGAGGAGGTTATAAATGTGTAATGATAAGACAGGTGAAAACAAAATATAGTAACTAGAGCAATTAAACTCGTAACTTGTGATATCAGTCAAGAAGTAAGTAATTCTCCATTTAATGTCACAAAGGACACGACAAGATCTTTCTAGACCTAAATGCAATTTAGAGAAACTTTCTGGATCACACACACTCGCATAGCATCTCAACAATAATCCCATTTGTCCGGGATCAGGCTGTACAAAACGGGTTGGTGCTTAGATTCTCTAGCTGTCTGTACTATCACATATTGATGTAATTACAAGTAAGATAACATCATGATTGGTTTCCGAATCATCTGGGTCGAGTCATCGCATCATGTGTTATATCAAGAAGTTCGTATGACTTGAACTTTTCCAAGAATATCGAACCCATTCATTAGAGAGCTGAGCTAAACTCAGGGCCTGGATATCTAATGAATTAACAAGTATTCTGAGCTAAAAACTCAGGATAATGTGCAAATGGATAGCTGAGCTGAAACTCAGGGCCTGGATGTCCAATTACGATCAAGAAAGTGAGCTAATCCTCACCCCGGATATTCGCGCGGACGCACGAACACCGTATCCGGGACTGATCAGTACGAAAAATGAAAATTATATTGCAAAAAAGTCAGCCGGATGTGATCCAACGGTTTCTCTCCTAAACCCCATGCAACCTATTCTAGACATTCAGACTTCAAAGAAACTATCCCCCAAACGGGAGTCCTAGAAGTCAAGTCGCATTCAAGTAACAGTTTGACCTTTCTGAAACTAATGTAGTCCAAGAGAGTGTTGGAACCAAGACAAAATTTCAAGGTATCTAATTGGACAATGATTTCCAAGAATCCTCCCGATGTAGTAGATCGGAAATGGATGGTTCCAAGAATCTAGAACTTAAGTCAAAAGTTTCTAAAAAGTCTGAAATCTCGGAAAAGACTAACTCTGAAAATTCTTAAAAATTTCGACAAAGTCTCCTTTGTATTTACTGACCCGAAAATATTCCAGATCACATAAATACAAAGAATAATAAATGGGCACGCCGACCCCTTCGGTGGAGCAACCCTCAACACCGACAACACGCAATATATATACCGGGTACGCCGACCCCTTCGGTGGAGCAACTCTCAACACCGGAAACACGCATCCATAAATATATGATTTAAATAACTTTCTTACCATTGTAGGCAAACTAGCAAGCAAGCAAGCAAGCAAGCAATTTTATTTCGATTATGGCAATGTGCATTACCTAAAATGCAATCAAAGCTCAAGAAATACATTTGTTAGTAATGCGAAGATACCAAGATGTAAATTTCTCATTGTTATCATAAACTAAATAATTTGTTTACTTGTGCTAATGACCAAAATTAATCTAAGAGTTCAATTTTGATTTTTGCATTTGCTATAATCCACATTTAGCCTCCTAAAGGTACCAAGGAGCTTTAAAAAAATTGAGGTTAAGTAAACGTAGGGTCATTCTAACATATATATACCCCTAATGGCCATTTTTAACTAAATAATGGTGTCAAACATGTCAATTTAGCATATTTCTATAATGCGGACAGAATTGAACATTATCTAATAAAATCGACAATTACACCTACCACTAGTCAATTTAACTCATGCAACCACGTACCGCATTTTAACTTCTTGAATGTGCAAAGGAAGGTTTGACATTTAAAAAAAAAATCTAGGTATAGGATTATCCTAACGTATAGGTACCTATAAGCATTTACTTTAAACTAGTTTATCATGCAAGCAATTGTTATTTGAACCTAGTTCAAAATTGGACAGAATTAACTAGTATAATACATGTTTAACTCTAATTCATACGGATACATATCAAGCAAGAGGATACATAATTTATATATCTCATAGTTCATGGTTGAATTTATTATAGAATTTTCCAATTCTAGAATATAAACCAAACTATATATATATAATTATATATATATATATATATATATATATATATATATATATATTAAACTTATCATAAGGTTCATAAATTTCAGAATATAAAATTAAACTATATTATTCCAAAAATTAGAAGATCACAATTGAACAATTTTCAAAGGAGAAGGAGAAGAGGACTTGCCTTGCTCTTAGAGTGTGCTTCCTAGAGGAAAGTTTCCTAAAGTTTCAATTCAGAACCTAGGGCACAAATTTGAGAATTGGGGTTAATCACAAAACCTAGAAATATTTATCAAAGAAATTGAAGAGGAAAGAGGGAAGGAAATTGGAAAAATGAAGAGGAAGAAGAATGAGAAGATGAAGAGGGGGGGTCGGCCGGTGGCCGACGGCTACGGCGCAGCAGCCGCGGCAGTAGCAGCAAATGCAGTAGCATCAGCGGTAGCAGCCGCATAAGTAGCAGCGGCAGCAGCAGCCGCTTAGGAGGGGGAAGGGAAGAAAGGAAGGAGAAGAAGAAGAGAAAAAGAATGGGAATGGGAGGATTTCTCACATGGAGGAAGAAGGAAAAGAGAATAATTGTTCTCTTTCATTCCTTTTCATTTTAAAAGAATTGGATGAATAAAAAATAAAAAAAGAAAATACTAAAATGCCCCTAAAGATTTGTCATGAGGCATGAATGCCATTTGGCACTCTACCATGCATGTATGCCACATAATCCTCTATGTAAGAATGCAAAATAAATTTTGCATGAGGGACATTTTGAAAGAAAATTTGATTTATTTATTTACACTACATATTTTTTTTTTTTTGAGAAATAATATAGGAAAATAATTTTGAAAGGTTGAAAAAAAAAATCCTAAAAATAAAAATTAAAAATTAAGGTTATGATATCCCCATCAACAAAGATTTCATCTTTGTTATTAAGGACCGTAACGGGTTGGAAGATCAAATCCCATAAAGAGAGATGTCTGCTTCAAGATCCGTCAAGCAAAGACAATGAATTCAGGTACGTTTCCGCATTTAGTTTTGTTCTTCATCTCATGAACCAATAGGCATTAATTTCTACAGAATTTTGTTAATAATATATACTTACTCCACTAAACCACTTAGTCCACGAGACCACGACCACGTACAATTTAACTTTTTATTAAGTAAATATTTTTTTATGTGAACACCATATCATATAATTAGCTCAGACCAGTTTGATGTATGATGACATTATAAGAAAATGTTGAATGTTTAATTTAATATATATTAACTTTTTAATTTTTTAAAAAAAAAAATATTTCAAATTCAGAAAATAAACTAAAATTTGGGTCCAACCAAGCAAAATTTTTCATACATGTGCAATATGTTTGACACCGTCGTTGTCCAAGCGAAGTCTTTCATACACCTTGTTAGCAATCATCCCAATAAAATTCGTATTATACGCATTTTTTTTTATCTTTTAGAAACATCTAATACTTGCGTGCTTTTGAAAAAAATCAAATTTGTATGTGAATTATAAGCATACAAAGTTTTAAATATGTTCTATATAAATTATTGAAAAATTTGACAAAAACAACGTGATATTAACCTATTTAATTAATCAAATTTGACAACATATTTAAGCATATAAAATTCATAACCTCAATATTTCAATTATGACAAATATTTGACTAATTTTTTTAACGTATTTTATTTGTACTATTTATACTCGTAATTTCGTCGCCCACTTTTTTTTTTTTTCAATTTGTAGAATGGCTAACAAGGTTCATACATGCGCAATGTTTGTTGGATGCACCTGCCTCCACCTACCACTCTACCCCTATAACTCAACTACCCTGCTACCATTCCCATTAAATTCCAGTCCTGCTCTCCCAATCCCAGCTGGTACAACGCAGCGAAAGGAAAAAAAAAAAATTGTGAATTATTTGAAGCTCCTAACGAATCTCAAATAATCTCATCCTTCCTCTCCTCCCAATTCTTTGGTAGGAACGATCACCCATCTCATTTATTCATAGTTTTTGGGTTTTGGGTTTTGTAGCCACAACGTCTTTGATTTGATTTTTAATTGTCTGTCATGATTTCAAGGTCAGCTTACAGCAATGGCTCAGGAGCAACTCAACCCAGAAGAGGTACTGTGCTCTTTCCATTCAGTGCTTTTATGTTTTTGGGCTAATTAGAGTTTAGACACTGAATTTTATACCAGTTTAGAGTTTAAGTCTACACATGTCCAATTGAAGAGTTGTATGGATTTTTTATTTTTATTTTTATTATACCCTACCTAACCTATATATGAAAATTTCATGGAGGGTACAATGAAAAAAAAAACAAAATTCGGAATCTAAACTCTCAAATTGAACATATTAGGGCTTAAACTCTAAACTGGTATAAAATCCATGGTCTAAATACTAATTAGTCCTATGTTTTTTCTTGGATTATTTTGTATAAAAGTACTAAGTTTAGGACATTATTAGACTTTGGGTACTCAAATTTTTTAGTGACGAACATTCGTCATTAAAAGACTCATTTCATTACACTAAAAAGTTTTAAGTAACAAAGTCTAGAATGGACGGATACAGTATCCAAAGTCTAATTATGTATAAACCTGGTATCCTTATACAAAAAATATATATATATTTTTAGTCACGGACCCTTCTAGTGTAGATCATCATTTTTTGGTTACATGAGATTTTCCAGGTTGTTCTTGGAGAAGAGATCAATCATGTGAGGTTGATCACCTTGAACCGGCCGCGCCAATTAAATGTCATCTCAGCCAGAGTGGTATGTCCCAAAACAAGCCAATCAAATTGTTGTAACAAAATTATGTCTGTAGATTGAGCCCATTCATGTCAGGTTGAATTGCTCGCGGAATATCTAGAAAATTGGGAAAAAGATGATGATGCTCAGCTAGTTATATTCAAGGTGAATATAGTACGTTGCTTTAATTTGAAGAATTGTTGATTCCATAAGCGTCTCTCAATAATTCTCATATGAACACATGCTTAGGGAGCTGGACGCGCATTCTGCGCTGGTGGGGATCTGA
>JANAVB010011827.1:15000-33845 GCA_029216955.1 Iris pallida | reverse complement strand
CGTCGTAGAAGCGATCGAGGAAAGGCGCGTCAAGTCGTCGAAGGACGATATAGAATTGTCGGGGAGGCTGCAGTACCAGTCATACGCCACCCCTTTTAGGGCCCCAACAAAGATGCTGGTGAGGAGCGCGTCCTCCTTTGGGAGATGCCCGTTTGTGACTGGAAATATGTCAGGTATCGACGCGGAGAGTCCTTCCCATCGTATGGTGTGAGTGTTTGTGGTTTATATTTTGGAGGATAAACCACCTTGTTCCACTCGAGGGGATAAGGCTGGGGAATGCCCATCTTCTGGCGCTCCTCTTGCCTGTTTTTGGACTCGAAGCGCTCCCGCAGGTCCTTGATCATTTCGACCACATCCTCCGTGGAGCTAGGAGTCGGGGAAGGTGGCACTATCTGAAGCGGAGCGTTTGAGGGTTCCGATGTCCGAGGTGCTTCTGTGTCGGAGGGTGCCCGTTGAAGGGGTACACTCGACTCCCCATTAACTCCTGGGTCGGGACCGGTTGAAGGTGTTCTGGTCAAGGCCGACCGAATATCAAACACTGCTTGAGTCAGTGCATGCATAGAGCAGAGAGGGTTTTGAGTCCTCCCTCTAATGAGTCTATGCGCTGAACAATGTCCTGCGGTGGTGCATCGACTCGGCATCATCCCCAGCCATGTATACTGTCCTGACACGGCCAGGAGTGGATGGATTGGTTGAGGCTTCGCTCTCGGCCTCACTTTATGTGGGGGAGTCACCTCTCCTGGTGTTTCACTTGGCCACCCCCAGTCACGTTCTGGAGGTCATTCTCGACGGGTGCATCTGCAGGGCCTGATGTCTCGACTCGTCTTGAAGGGCCTCTTCGTCTCTACCCCCAGCTGTGTCCTGGGGACATCCTCGTTTCGAGGTGCTTCTGGGAGGCTGACTTCGCCTCGAGGATGAAGATCCGCCGCAGCTGTGCTTTGGACATATTCGTCTTCGGAAGGAAGCTCAACAAGGTCTGACTACCCCCAGCTTCCTCCAAGAACTTCTTCTTCGACCGAGTGCCTTCGAACACCCCGGAGGTCGAGACTGCTGCCTTGGTTTTCCTTGGCTGGCTTTTGGAATTACCAATCGTCTTCCGGAGTGATGAGGAGCTGGAGACCACATTGCATGAAGCAACTCTTGGCTCTCTTCTGTTGACACCTTCTTCCCAAGGCGATGTCGGAGGGGTGTCGATGACTGCAGCCTGGAAGACTGACTGCCTTGGTGGTACTGCCGCCTTACCACAGCAGTTGATAGTGACCACCGCACAAGTATGCCCGTGAGAGGCTCATCGTGCTTGTTGGTCGACTCTCCTGACCGGCGCTTGTGAGTGATCACATTATGCAGGTCGTTGGAGGAGAGTGCTACCTTCACACCCCCTTCAGGCGCATGGCAAGGCCAAACGCCGGGGCGGACAGGTGAGTGCTGCGCCCCTGATCTAACACCAAGCAGGCATCATGATCAGTAGGGGGGACAACAACATTTGAAGTGACTTGAACGGACCTCAAACGTACAACCAGAGGGGCGGGAGTTCAAGACCACTGAATTTGCCGCACTCGACTTGGTTATGCACGCAGTGGATGCGCCCAAGTGAGATGAGGACTTTGAAGATCGACTCTTTGGTGCCGAGCACCTGAGTGACCTTGTACAGCTTGCCATCGGCACACCGCGCGTGATTGTGAGCGTGCTCTGGCCTACTGCTGGCATAGCACGCTTGTGGCGCATGGCCCGTGCCGCCTTGGATCTCTTTGTACTAGCCCGCTGGGGGCACATAGTACTCAGCATCCAAATTCTCCTCGCCATTACAGCGAGTGAGTCTGTCAAAGACAGAGACTTTTTGTGGCACATCAGAGGTGATGCACGGGGCTTTGGCTGCGCCCCTGCTCCGTCGACGCATCTTCCTCGCCTGAGAGGGAGATGGCTGGGGAATGTGGTCAGCGCACGTTTCCCCGAGAGATGCGCTGCATCAGCGGGCGCACCTTGGTTGCTGAGAACGTCAGCAGGAAGGAGGGCTGGATTGGCACATCCCCTTCAGTGGTGGTGCCCGAGGCGTCGACCTTGCGCACCCAGACACGGCGGGTCTTCTTCGGCTTCGCAGCCGCTTCGAAGGACTCGCGCTTCCTTCAGAAATGAACTCCTCATACGCCTGTTGATTGAGGCGCACGACCAGCGTCTTGTGGGAGGAGCCCACCTTCACGTCGTCGGCCTGTGACACGACTTTCTCGGAAGAGGAAAAAGAAGTCCCCAGCAGAGTCGCCAGCTTGTTTGCCATTAAAATCGTTTGATTGCAAATCTTAATACAAACAGAACAGTGTTACAATATAGGACTTAGATGTAGTCCTAGGAGTACACTTTTGTTTAATCTGGGTCCTAAGTGCCAATGGAGTGAGTGGTAATGCGTTGACTACGTTGACGGGCTGACGACGGTTATCGGTTCTCTGAAGGTGTAGATTGCTCTGGGTGCTGGAGCTGGTTGAGAGGAGGAAGACGTTGAGTGTCTGTATCTGCCTCTCTGATGATCTCTGTCTGGATTGTTCGTATGTATGTCTCTCTCTGTGTGTAAGGAGGGGATGATTCCTCTATTTATAGTTGGGCAGATTGACTGCTCATGCGTGCATATGTAGGATGCGCCGGTGCGTGGGGACGCCACGTGGAGATTGCTGATGGAGGCGCACGGATGATGCACCCTACTCGTGAGGTTGAATTCTTCATACTGCTGTTGTGAGCCGGCACGTAGCAGAGGAGAAGATCTTTCTGTTGCTGAGATCTTGGATGAGTTGAGTCAAAGGACACGTGTCGTCGACCCATGGCTCGAAGATCTCTGATTTGGTTGGGGAATGATTTGGTGGGATGCGCCTTGGATTGGGCGCATGATGAGATTTTGGCTCGTGACCTTTAGGAGTCACGAGCCGTTCTGGGCGCATGGCTTTTGAGGCGCATGCGAGCGACTTTTCTTCTGTCTTTCGGGATCAGAGATCAGTCTGGGGGCGCATGGCTTTTGAGGCGCATGCAATGCTTCAACTGGAGACTCTTCTTCTGTCTTTAGGGATCAGTGAAGGGTCTGAGGCGCATGGCTTTCGAGGCACATGCAGGTTTGGGCGCATGGCCGCAGAGGCACATGCGGGTGGTCGAGTGGCCACGTGGCAGTAGCCGTCGGGATAGAGTCATGATGATGCTGACGTTGTGGATGCTTCGTCTTCTGTAAAGCTGTCAGCCGTTCAGACTTGGGAAGGCGTGCTGCCAACTCTGTCAGTTCAGCATTTAATGTTGGTGACATTCGATAGACAGCTGAGTGGGCGCATCGGTTGACGTTCTACTAGGCGTATGGGGGCGCATCCCCTTTGATGCACTCGGTACAGGGCGCATATGTGGGAGGCGCTTGGTGTTTGAAGGGGTGTGATGCGCTGTCCAGCCGGCGCATCTGACACGTCTTTAATGATGCGGCTATTTCGCTTCTCGAGTGCTTTTAAATAGCCGTTTGGCTGAAGTCGAGGCGTCCGGTTCATCCATTTAATGTGAGTTCATTGCACGAAATTCGGAGAGCCATCCACTTGGCGCATGGGTTTGATCTGCCCGGCCTATAAATAGTGGCATAGAGAGAAGGTTGGCCTCTCATTCCCTCACGTCTTTCCAATATGAACTCAGGTTCTCGGGTGCATTCTGTTGACGAAGTGTTTCCGAGGGTGAAGATGAGACGCCTTGTCGTCGTTGATGCTCTTGAAGGTGACTGTTACATCCAAAGACGGAGTCGAGGGCTTCTGAGGCAGGCGGAAGGTGCCTGTTGCATCCAAAGATAGGGATGCACGGGCCTCGTCTCCGTTGTTCCGGAAGAGCCGTAGATCGGAATGGCGGTGCTAGGCTCTCTCTTCCTTCAAAGTGGGTGCTGCCCACTCTGATTGTGTTGAAAGCTGCCTTTCGTCGTGATTTCGATCACGGTCTTCCTTGGTCTTTGGAGGCTCTTTCGAAGCCTCCCCTGGCCACATCTTTGCGGTGCTCTTCTCTTCCTTGGTTCCAGCCAGAGGGTTAAATGCTTTGTGTATCGAAGCATTTATCAGGCGAGCCTGGTTGGAAGAGCGGCACATAACTGGGCTCTGCTCGGCCAGGTGAGCCTGGTTGGAAGAATAACTGGGCTGCTGAAGGGATGCACATAACTGAGCTGCTGAAGAGATGGCGGGATGCGCCTGATTGGAGGTGCATGACATCTGCTGCGCCTAACTGGCAGCGCATGGTGACTGGCAGCGCATGATGACTGATGCGCCTATCTGGAGGCGCATGGTGGCCGCTGGCTGTGGACTTAGGATCTTTCCTTTGTAGAAATTCTCCTTTGTACAACCTTTTCTAGACATGTAATAGACTTTTATATATAAATAAAAAGTCCTTCTTCAAATGTCTATGGTTATTGACTTTGCTGTGAAGTGTTCTGTGCGAGTCCTGGCGCATGTAGTGTCTGGCGCATGGTTTTCTGGTTGTGAAATTCCATGCTTCTACACTAATATTTGTTATTATTATTATTATTATTATTATTATTATTATTATTATTATTATTATTATTATTATTATTATTATTATTATTATTATTATTATCAATATGGATATTTTAATAAATATTAAACTATTTCTAAATATAGAATTGTATTAATTATATGGTTTTGATTTAAAAGCTAAGGTTTGATATAAAATCTAAAGTTTGCCCTAATTTGATTCTCCAAATATTTACCTTCAAGATCTTTTGACAGATAGAATATAGTTTTGAGTATGAATAATATTTTAGAATGTTATAAAGATATTTTGATTCATATAGTTTAATATTATAAATAGTTTTCAAAAGGTTAAATAATTTTCTAAAAACCTCTATAAATACTTTCTAATAAATTCCTAAAGGCTTTTGACTAGAAAAATAGAATCTATAAACATTTTTTCCTTTTTAGATTTGGTTGTTCTCAGTCATGACTAATCTTGCCTCCTTACTTCTTCGTAATTTTGGACCATTACGTCGACCATGGCTATCGGACTATTGAGACATGTCAGAGAACACCGCACCACACCAGGCGACATACCAGGCAAGACACCTTGCCTTTACTGTTTAAATTCTTGCTCAATATCATGCATGTTTTTCTTTGTTTTAGCAAATAAAATATTGTTCCTTCAAAACTATATGTAGATGCAAATTACTATATTTTATGTAATTGACTTAGAGTTAAGGGACCACCGTGTATTTAAGTGCATCTCATAAACAGTCACGATGTGCCACGGATTGTGTATGAGTTGTGAGTCGCATATAGATGCGAACTTGCGTGCTGACTGATCATTGGTGCGTACTGGCCGTGCGTTAGGATATAACTGCTAATAGATTATGTAGAAGACTTGGCAGTTATTAAGGATTAAACAGTGTCGTAGAGTCGACACATGTATAGTATCGTGGGGAGGAGGGAAGACAGTTATTAGCGTAGGGGCTATATGTTCAGTACACACATAGATTTGGGTCGATAGTGTCTCATATGAGCGCTACTTACTGCCCAGGGGCCGATAGTTCTCGTATTAGAGCTACTTTCTGCCCATGGTCGATAGTATCTCTTATGAGCGCTACCTACTACCACTCTCTCTCCATCTATGCTGAACACCTAAGCTCCTGCGTAGAACGTTATTTTCTCAAAGTGTATATCACATAGAATGGTTAGGAACCTTTACGCATGTATATTTTCTATTGAGCTCTTACTATTCAGTTTATGGCATGATATTATGTGTCTTGTTACGTCCCTCTGAGGACCTGGTTTTTCCCCGGGTGTGTTCATGTTTTCTGCAGGTGTTCTAGCCAAGACCGTGATCTTCCCCATTTTTCGAAGATGATTGCTCTTGGTTCGTTTTATCATTTTGTCGATTGCTTTCTTGTGCATTTATTTCATTGAGATAGTTTGGTAGTGGACTTTGTCTCTGTCCAACGATTGTACCATAACTATGCAAGTTGATTCTATCTTTATTTTATTATATATTTGTGGATGAGATTTAGCATGTCTTGGTTCTCTATATTTTACAGCTTATGTATTTATACGAGGGTTCCATACATTGGAGTATTTTCGTATATCTACAGCTGGCATGTCTACGTACTTAGTCCTACGTATTTTGGGACTGGGGCGTTACAGCCTTTGAATCACGTACTTGTGTTCAGTGACATCTCCCTTGAACCCTATTGTTTTGTCTTTCACTGATTTGGAAAGACGGAAGCTTATAATTAGTAGAGAGATACAGGGTATCCCCACGGCTATGATGGTTGTATACACAAGGGTAACTACCATCGGCCAGCCAGGTGACTAGAACCTTGCCTTAAGTGACTCGTCCTCTCTGCGACCATAAACCTACTATCATGATCTTCTGGTCATTGGAGTCCGAGAATGGTTAGGATCTTTCCTTGACCAAATGCCAACCTAGGAGACTACCTATTCTCCAAAGACCAAATGTTGTGAGCCTCTAATCATTTGTTTGAAGCTTGGTTTAACTAGAATCCTTGTGACGATAGTCTGGCAAGTTCGACACAAATAGAAATTTGTGACTCGGTTGTTAGAAATCTTTTCAAATGATGTGCCTTAGAGTTGGTTACCTCGTCGATAACTTTTGTATACTATAGACGAGTAGATCGTTCTCCTTGTATCGACCATGTGTCATTGTATACACTCGTTTTCCATTTATTGAAGAACAACCCTTGACTTGACTTATACCTACCGTATCCATTACGTCGTGCCTTATTCTCTATTAACAAGAGTCGAGGTACAATATCCGGACCTTGAAATCCTTCTAACCCCATTATTCCTAAAACCATATCCTAGCTTCTAAGGTGGGTAGACTGTAAACCTTCAAAAATTTTGAGATAGGCGGGGATTACCGATTGATTAGGATAACTTCCCATTAGGTTGATAATTAGGGCCCACGGACTCCCACTTTCCATTTAGATCATTTTGTGTCTCCAGCCGTGTCATTAATATTCGGAGCACGAGACCAGCTGTTACCTTCCAACAAATTTTATATGCAAGATCTAGACGAGTCCACCTTCATCTAGGTATATAATGTCCCACTCAAACCCGTCCCCTTGTACTCTATTTTTGTGCTACGACTTTCAGGTTAAAAGGACTAGCTATAACCCTTACCATAGTACCTACCCGGTATCCTTCCAGACTTCCATTAGAGCCTCAACCTTGACTCAATTCCTTCGACCCAATATATGGTTGTGGTCTACTCGAAGCCCACTACGCACATGCCACTAGTGTGCCACTCGATAGAGGACTTTTGTGCTTCTTAAACACAAAAGTCACCGAAGGAGCATTTTGGACTTTAGGAACTTAGCTAACCAACCTGACTGGCAACTAGCCCAACCCCTTGAATAGAAACCTATTCTAGAATACCCTAATCAAGAAGGAATAGTTTTATCATTGAAATCTTGTCCAGTCCATATAGAATGCAATCCAAGGTTTACCCAACCAACTAGTAATGTCCAGATAGGGAATCCATTAAGACCCAGTACAACCCATCTAGGCATACCCCATATTTGGACTATAAAACTGAACTATTTAAAATAGGTCCCTATACCTATTATGTAGCCTCCACCTCTTAGAATGTGAAGTCATTCGTAACCATTATTTCATCTACCTGGAAGTCGAGATACGATCTTGTATTGCATTTGTATTCTTTGTCCGTGTGTTTAAATAACCATGAAAAAGATCACAATCTTGATTTTTCAAATTCAGTCCTATTTTGGAATGTTGTCTAGAACTTCGAGTGTCCTTCGATTTAGCAAGTGACTAGACTAGAGTAGCCCCATCTAGCAAATAAGTCAATGGTCCGCAAACTTTCTTTCTACCTGCATCATTGGAAACTCTCTACCGCTCTTGAGACTTCATATCTGCACTCGATTATTCTTCCTTACCTTCACGTCCTTCCTATTTCGAAGCGAGAATGGTCATGCTTACTAGAGTTTACCAATATTTCTTAGCTACTGGTGTAAATTTGTTATTGTGAAATTTTGGGCTGTTTGATTGATAGGAGGGGATTATAGATGCCATATGCCTGGATATCTGTTGGTAGGATTGTGAGCAACTAGTTAGAAGATTATAAGATTTTAGTTTAAGGAGTAGTGTGACCAAAGGTGGGTAGAAGTCCTAGAGGTTATGCAGTTACAAATGGCTAGGAGGAGGATATAAACTATTTTGAGGAATTAAAATTTAAGGAGATTAAGGTTCAGGTAGACCTTCTTATTGAATTTTAAGAAATAGTTATGAGTTAGAATTTCGAGGACGAAATTATTTTGAGGTGGGTAGATTTGTAGCTCCCCTTCCCAAAAATTTTGGAATATTTTATTGTTATCTATTTACTTAAATGGTGATTATTAGATTTTATAAATAATTACTTAGTTTGTTATTTCTAGTTAAAAGATATTTTACTTAAGAAATGGATGAACATTCTTCTTGTGATGTATTTCTAGATCTCTAGGATTTTATACTATATGTATATATATATTTGTGTAATCCTACCATGCCATATTCGGTTCTATTTATATACACCAATAAGTTTTATATATATATAATATTTTTTAATAAGAGATAAATACACATGTTGCAATAATAGATTATACTTTAGAGTATTTAATAAATATTTGTTACATTAGTATATATATGAAGATTCTAGCATAATTTAATTGTTCATTTCATGTATGGTAAATTCCTACAAACTTGGTGCCTTATTTTAAAATAGTTAGATTAATATTGATATAGGTAAAATATATATATTAAATATTGATATGTTATATATATTAATATTGGTATAATGAGATAGGTAAATATGTATATAAATATTGATATGTTATATATATATATATATATATATATATATATATATATATATATATATATATATATATATATATATATATATATATATTAATATTGGTAATATATATAGATATATATATATTAATATATATATATTAATATTGGTAATATATATATAGATATATATATATAAGAAAAAGAAAAAGAAAAAGAAAAAGGAAGCAATACCAAGTCTCAGCCAGCATAACCACACTAGGCCGAATCCCGCATTAAACAAACAGCAGCAGGCCGGCACCCCCATGGCCGAGCCCAGTTCTCCCAACAACCATACTGTTTCAGCCGAACTAACTCCCCAATGGTCCACGAACTCAACAGAACCCCTTTGCCGCAAGCTTACCCAAACCGAACCTATTATATGTACATTGAGTATATATCGAGATCGATCGAAAGAACTCATAAACCTAAAACCCTAAGAGCGCCGACCCCAACCCAGGTGTTCGTGCGCGCCTTCCTTGACTGAACGACCCCTCTACCACCACGCACACCACCGCACGTCGCCGGTGGCCAGGGCTGTACGTGCGCGCGCACGAACAGTGGAAACAACGGCAGCAGCAGAACAGCGAAGGGACCGACTTCGTCGCGAGAAATCTTCGCACACAGTCGACCATTCGTCGAGCCGTTTTCTCGGGTATGTCCCCAACCCATACGAGAATAATTCCCTTCAATTAGTTTATTTGGTTTTGTTTTGTATACGACGAGGTTTGAGTTCCAAATCGAGGAGAAAACTCGATTTTGGGATAATAGAGACTGTCCCCGACACCCAATTTGGTGTCGAGTTTCCCACCAACCTATTCTTCGAATCAACAAACTTCCTGAACAGAAGTTAACCACAAAATATAGGGCTAGAAAAGTCTAGTAGGAGGTTTGTAAAGAATTGCTTTGTACAGAGAATTATTCACATGTAAACTTCGTCAAAAATCTGTTTTAAAACTGTAGAAAACTTAGAAAACCTCCGATATGACGTGCGTCCTGCCAATCTGGGCAACGTGGTCGCGAACCGAAAGCTTCGAAAGGTGCGTAACGACTTCGTGGACGTGTGGACTTTGACGGAATTCAAATTGGTCGCGTGTGTGTGACGAATTTGATGCGTATCCGTCGAAATTCATCGTATCGGCCTTTGTGCAAGTTTCTCAATTACTTTGTGCAAGCTCGTCAGATCGAGACGAAACTTACGCCAGCAGGACCGTATCATTTTTTTGGTCCTGTATGCCAAGTTTGGTCCAATTCTGAGACAGTTAAATCAGACGCCGTTTTGCGGGCCCCACGGTCCGACTCAACGGGTGATTTTGTGCACGGCCCGCCGGAATCCAACTCTGGACATATGGTTGGGTTCGTATCGGAAAACTGGATCCATAGACATATAGTTTGATGACTTTAGAGACTGTTGACTCTGGCACGCTTTTCGGTGTAAAACGGGTCCAACGGCGGACACTGTTTTAGCCCGAAATTACCGTTTTTTCCCTGTGTCCAGAATTGGACTTAAAGACAGGCAATCCTAGCTAATTTGACTATTCTAAGAACATTGGTAATGTTTATTTCAGCTTTCGGGGTCTGCTGTATGGGTTTTGACTATTGTGGCATACTGAGTGGCTCAGATTATCGGTTTCACCAGCACAGGACCATAGGCGAGTACAGTTTATTGTCTGCATTTCGATATTGATCTTTACTATATTTATTGATTGGCCATTGATTATGTGATTTTTATACTCTATTATAAATTGTTGAGTCGGGAATGAGAAGTACCAAGGATGTGTGATCCGACCGTAGACACTGTTTATTTTCATGCAGTAGACATCGTAGACAGTGCTTATTTTTTGCAAGTAGACATCGTAGACAGTGCTTATTTTCTGCAAGTAGACATCGTAGACAGTGCTTATTTTCTGCAAGTAGACATCGTAGACAGTGCTTATTTTTCATGCAAGTAGACATCGTAGACCGTGCGGTGTAGTGTCCAGACCAATCACATATCAAAGGTACTTCTAACAGTTGGAAAAAGTATTTTGTGTCTATTTATTTGCTATTGGTTTTCCGTATTACCTGTTTATTTTCAAAAACATGTAATTGATGTCTAACCTCTGTTGTATAGTCATTTTCTTTATTTGAAATTGTATTCAGTGAATTGTGCTCGTTCCATTCCTGACTGGAAACCAACATTTTTCAGGTTAGCCGTGGATTCACTTAGCTTGGGGAGTGACGGGAATACTTGCAGACAAAAGCCTAGAGACTAGCTAGATAGTTGAGTTATAGTCATTCATTTATTTGTACAAGTTTATATTTTTCTACAAATGTAATACTTGTGATTTTGAGCTTTGTGGCTATACAGCGTTCTACCGTCGACACTGCGGCGTAGGCTGGCTTAGACACGTCTCGTATCCATTTTAAAAAACGGGTACAGGTCGTGACATTTTCTGCTCCTGCTAGCAAATTTATCATTTCGGAATTTCAAATCATACGCATAGCACAGACAACCAGAAATACGTAGATGATCATACGAAGGAGCCGAACCATATAAAACTTCATAAGGAGACTTCAAATGCAAGATACTAGAAGGTGTTCTATTTATCAAATAACATGCACCCAGAACACATTCCCCCCAAAAATCTACAGAAAGAGAACCCTGAAATCTCAATGCCCGGGCTACATTTAAAATATGTCGATGTTTTCTTTCCACCCTTCCATTCTGTTGAGGTGTTCCAACACAGGATGTTTGTAACAATATACCTTGAGATGAAAAATAATCTTGTAAACAATTAAATTCAGTGCCATTGTCACTCCGCACACGACGTATATCAGCCCCAAACTGACGCTTCACCATAGCAATGAATTTAAGAAACATAGAATAAATAGCACACTTATCAGTCAATAAAATAACTCAAACAGCTCTAGAAAAATCATCCACCAAAGTCAAAAAATATCGTGCCCCATTAGATGACGGAACACGATATGGTCCCCACAGATCATAGTGTATAAGTTCAAAGCATCTCAAAGCACGACTACTACTATCAGGAAAAGCATCATTAGTCTGTTTAGCTTGATGACAAATATCACAAGCCTTAAGAGAAAACACACTACTACCAGAGAGAAAAGGTAAAGTCTGCATTACTTTATCTGAAGGATGCCCCAGTCTACTATGCCAAACCTCGGAATCACTCTCTTTGTATGCCAGGATCACCGAAGCCAAAGAAGCTGGAACCTCCCCCAAGAAGTAAAGTCCACCCCTTTGTTCACCTGCTCCAATCACCATCCTCGTACTTCGGTCCTGAATAAAACACAAATCAGGAGTAAATAACATATCACAATTTCTGGCACCAATCAATTGTGAGACAGAGATCAAATTGCAAGTCAATATCGGAACATAAAGAACATCCGTCAACACCAATGAAGCAGTCAAAAATACTTTGCCTCTCAGAACAGCCTCAATAGTGCTCCCATTAGGCAAAATCACAGGACAGACAGGGCCCTCAAAACAATCAACTAAACAGTCACGAGAACCTGTCGCATGAAGAGTAGCCCCAGTATCGAATATCCAAGTGACAGAAGAATTCTTACCTATCAGACGATCAGAGTTTGAAGAACCAGGGTTGGAAGAATTGTCGTTACCCAGCAAGCTCATCACTTTCTGCCATTGTTCACCTGAGAGTGGCGAAGGATACCCTCCATGCATCATATCCGCCGAACTTCCAGTAAGACTAGCAGGGACACCATGATCAGCAGCGACGACATGATGAACAACCCCTGCGCCACCAGCCCCGCGTCCCCCATCACGTCTATGCTGTGGTGCCGGGCCTCTGCCACCACCAGCACTACGTCCGCCCTCACGCCGAGGACGAGTCTTCCACCACTCTGGATAGCCAATCTTGGCAAAGCAAGTTGCAACATCATGACCGATTTTATTGCAATGAGTACATATCATACCTGATTTGTCCCTGGAATCTGAGGTCCTACTATTAGAAGTAGTAGAAAGAGGAGGTGAAGTCTTGATAGCCAGCGCCAATACCTCCTCAACAGCGGATTGGACCTGAGTTTTTTGCATATCCTCCTCCTCACGGACTGCCTGGTATGCCCTATCTAAACTTGGCTGAGGATCCTGAGCCAGAAGATTAGATCGGGTATGACCATACAACTCAGCATTCAACCCATACATAAAGTCCGGAAAGTGGTCTTCTTCCCTCATAGCCTGTAGCCTTGCAGCAAGTTCACCACAGGTACAAGAAGACAATGGGAAATAAGCAGCTTGTTCATCCCACAAAGTCCGTAAATTTCTAAAGTATGTTTCCACAGACATCGAAGCCGTCTGTTTACACTCAGCCAAAGCCACCTTAATTTGTTGCTTCCAAGTGCCAATGCTAAAAACAAATCTTTTCTCCAACAAGTTCCACAATGGATAAACCTCCTCAAAGTACGGCAAAGATTTCTTCAGAGACGGATCAATGGTATTAAGAACCCATTGAACCAATAGCGCTTGCACGCATCTCCAATCAAGCAATTTACTAGCATCTTTAACATGTTTGACTTCAGTACCTTCCAGAAAAGTGATCTTTCACCTAGAGATCAGGGAGAGACGTATCGACCGAGACCACTCAGCATAGTTCGGTCCACGGAAAACAATAGGAGTAATGATATTTTCTGGTTGATCAGCAGAACTCAGAAAATATGGATCCTTCGGATTAGGATAATTTGTGTTGTGTACACCGCCACCGCCAGTCGCAACGGAGTAGCTGGACGCAGCATCATCTGCCATCGTGGATGTCGGGTGTACAAAGTTTTGTACAACTCCGACGAATCGGCCGCTGATGGACAGGGTCGGCGGCGAATCGGCCGCGATCAGGGGCACCGGATCTGGCGCGTAAGGGTCACTTACGGGAGCTGTACGGATATCGGGTGTACAAAAGTTTATACAACTCCGACGAATCGGTCGCTGTCACACCCCAGAACCAGGATACTGGAGAGCGGGGGAAGACCTAGCCAGCTACGTATAATGAAATGGAATCCACGTCACTATACGGTCACGGCTGTCTAGATATATGAGGGTTTAACTACAATCCATCAGTCTCCTATGGTCAAGAACAAACCTATTGTCTCAATCACAAGCAAGTAGTAACAGTCTCAAGATATTAGAGCATCAATATACAATAGTAAGGCGTCTCATACATTACATATTGGATGATCATGAAGCTAGTCGTACAAAATGTCAGGACTAGCAAGAGTTCAGTCATACATGATCAACCCTAGGATCTGTCAATCATGCTACAGCCCGTAGGCAGACAGTAAATAAAGGGCAATCGAGCTAACACGTGCTCGTCGGCTAAACGCCTCAAAAGAATAATTTTACAAATAGAGTGGGAGGACAAAAGAAACCCACTCGTTGCCAGGGTTACGCCTGGTGGTCACCATCTGGCTGGATAGTAGGTAGATCCTCTAGTACTGCTCCGATATCTAAGCTCTCTCTCTCTCTCCTTCCTGGTAGGTGTAGAAGTAAATGAAGAGAAGAAGAAGAATAATGAAGAGAGAGAAAGAGGAGGGGTTAATAAATGGGGATGGTGGTGGTAGGTAGGGGTTCTCCCCTTGGTTCATGATGAACCAAGGCAACCCAAGCCTAGCCGAACCAACCCAAAACAAACCGAGCCAAGCCAAGAGATATGCAATACAAAATAAAATACGTACACGTATTCCAAGATACGTAATACGAACTACAGGCATTACAACTCTACCCACCTTAAAAGAATTCCGTCCTCAGAATTTAATCAAGAGGCTAGAATTGCAAGGACAAGCTATACTAATCGTAAGCTATCACAAGCAGTCTATCATACAGTCATTTATTCAAGCAAGGAATTGAAAGCATAAGGCATAAGGAAGATATTATACCTTACGAGTCAAACAGGTCGGGATATCGCGATCGGATATCATCCTCACGCTCCCACGTTGACTCACCCAAAGAGTGATGACCCCAAGCAACACGGACTAAACTAATAGTCTTGTTCTTAAGTATCTTCTCTCTTCGGTCCAATATAGACACGGGCCTCTCCTCATACGAAAGGTTGGTACCAACAACCAATTCCGAATGATCCAGGATGTGGCTCGGGTCCGGGATATACCGTCGTAGTTGAGATACATGGAATACGTCATGCACCTCACGTAGCGATGGTGGAAGAGCGAGACGATAGGATACATCACCTACTCGCTCCAGAATATCGAACGGCCCTATATACCTAGGACTAAGCTTTCCCCGTACGCCGAAACGAATGACGCCACGGTTAGGCAAAATCCTCAGGAATACATGGTCACCGACCGAGAATTCAAGGGTTCGCCGATGGGAATCGGCCCAATGACGCTGGCGATCTTGGGCAACTCGAAGATGATCTCTGACTCTCCTGACCACTTCAACGGTCTGAGCAATCATTTCCGGACCAAGCATCTGCCTCTCTCCAATATCGTCCCAGGCTAGCGGGGATCGATACTTCCTACCATACAATGCCTCGAACGGAGCCATCTGGATACTGGCTTGGAAACTGTTGTTGTACGAGAACTCCACCAGGTGCAGGTGATCTTCCCACGAACCACCGAAGTCGAGTGTACAAGATCTCAATATATCTTCGAGAGTCTGGATCGTGTGTTCTGACTGGCCATCAGTCTGCGGATGATAAGCGGAGCTGAACTGGAGGCGAGTTCCCAAACTCTCTTGCAAGCTATGCCAAAAGTGCGACGTAAATCTGGAATCTCTGTCCGAGGTGATACTGACTGGTACTCCGTGAAGCCTGACGATCTGCCTGAGGTACATCTCTGCTAGCTGAGCCGTCGACTGACCAACTCTGAACGAGAGAAAGTGAGCCACCTTCGTGAGCCTGTCTATGACAACCCAAATAGCATCTCTGCCAGCCGGGGATCTAGGTAATCCAGTCATAAAATCCATGGTTATATGCTCCCATTTCCACTCGGGAATCGACAATGGTTAAAGTAGTCCAGCTGGTCTCTGATGTTCAGCCTTAACTTGTTGGCAGACTAAACAACAAGAGACAAACCGGGCTATCTCCCTCTTCATGCCATTCCACCAAAAGTGCTGGCGGATATCACGGTACATCTTCGTGCCACCGGGATGAATGGAATACTGCGAACTGTGGGACTCTGCCATGATCTCCTGTCTGATATCTCCACTGGGTACACAATAACGCTTACCATGTCGAAGTGTACCGTCTTCATGAATGCATAACTCTGGTCTTCGTCCTGCCTCGCACTCTGCTCTGAGTCGCTGAAGCTTGGAATCTGCTGACTGCGCCATCCGGATCCTCTCGACGATAGTAGACTGAACTTGCATGCTGGCCATCAATGCCACACTGGAAGGGAGGACAACTTCTATACCCATCTTCTGAAGATCGGCTAACAGCTCTGGTTGCGTTGTCAGAAAATAAACTCCGGCTCTCCTGTTCAATGCATCTGCAACAACGTTGGCCTTCCCTGGGTGATACTGCAGGTTGACATCATAATCCATAAGCAGTTCTAGCCATCTCCTCTGACGCATGTTGAGATCCTTCTGGGTGAAAACATACTTCAGACTCTTGTGGTCGGTGAAAATCTCCACCCTATCTCCATACAGGTAATGTCTCCACAACTTAAGTGCAAACACTACAGCTGTCAGCTCTAAGTCATGGGTTGGGTAATTCTTTTCATGATCACGAAGTTGTCGTGACGCATAAGCTATTACCTTTCCATGCTGCATCAGAACACATCCCAAACCTCTGCCTGAAGCATCACAGTATACAGAAAATCCTCCGGTCCCATCTGGAAGCGTGAGAATAGGAGCCGTCATCAAGCCTCGCTTTAACTTTTCAAAAGAATCCTGACATTCTGCTGTCCAAGCAAACTGCACATCCTTGCGGGTCAACTGGGTCAATGGCGCAGAAATTTGAGCAAAGTCTGAAACAAATCGCCGGTAGTAGCCGGCCAAGCCAAGAAAACTACGGACTTCTGCCACTGTGCTAGGTACTGGCCATGTTTCAATGGCCACGATCTTCTGGGGATCCACTTCTACTCCTCCTCGGGTGATGATATGGCCCAAGTACGAAATGCGATCGAGCCAGAACTCACATTTACTAAACTTGGCATACAACTGGTACTCTCTGAGAATCTGGAGGACAATTCTAAGATGATGCTCATGCTCCGCCTCACTCTTACTGTAGACTAAGATGTCGTCTAGGAACACAATCACGAACTGATCCAAATAAGGTATGAAGATACGATTCATGAGGTCCATGAATACTGCCGGTGCATTGGTTGCTCCAAATGGCATCACAAGGAACTCCCAATGCCCATATCTCGATCTGAACGCTGTCTTCGGGATGTCCTGCTCTCTGACTCTGATCTGATGGTATCCTGACCGTAAGTCGATCTTCGAGAATACTGCTGCCCCCTTGAGTTGATCAAACAAGTCATCTATCCACAGGAGAGGGTATCTGTTCTTGATTGTCACCGAGTTCAAGGTACGATAATCAATACACAATCTGGACGTACCATCCTTCTTTTTCACAAGAAGCATCGGGGCTCCCCAAGGTGATCCACTAGCACGAATGAATCCCTTGGTTCTGAGTTCTTCAATCATCTTGTACAATATCTCAAGCTCTGACGGCGCCATCCTGTAGACTCTCTCTGACACTGGGGCTGTTCCGGGAATCAAGTCGATGGTAAACTCGATCTCCCGCTCTGGCGGCATCCCTGGAAGCTCTTCTGGGAAAACGTCTAGAAACTCTTCGACTATCCGAGGTAACTGCACTACTGCTACTGCCATCCGTAACACTGGAGGAGAAAGTTCAACTTCGCCTCGGGAGAAGGAGAACTCCGGCTCGTCTGGAATGCTAAAAATAACCCTGCCAATGTGGCAGTCTATCCTAGCATACTGGTCCCTCAACCAATCCATCCCTAAGACCACATCATAATCGGCCATCGGGAACTCTATCAATCTAACGGAGAATTCTCTACCGCTAACTACGACCCGACACGAGGAAAACACTCTATCTACTCCCACAAGTCCGTTACCAGTAAGTATATTGAGCCTTACTGATAATGACTCGGGCTCCAGTCCTACCCGTGTCGCAAATCGTGCAGACATAAATGAATGCGAGGCACCAGAATCAAATAATACTGAAGCTGGAAAGGTATTGACGAGAATAGTACCTGCTACCACCTCACCTGGTGCTATTCCTTCTTCTCCCATGGTCAAAGCCAGCACTTGACCATGTCCTCTGGGTGCGGGTCCCCTCTGCTGAAAATTCCTCTGCCTGTTCTGGATCAGGGCTTGGGCTTGGGCATACTGTTGCGGTCTCTGCTGCTGGAATGCCTGGGCCTGCATCGGCAATGGCCTCGGGAACGGGTACTGCAGCTGCTGCTGCTGCTGCTGAATTGGTGCTGGTCCTCTAACTGAAGGACTAGAGAAGGCCGATGAACTCCCCCTGTTCGGGCAATTCCCAACCCTGTGGTCCGGGGCACCACAAACCAAGCACAAACCCTGTGCTCTGCGACACTCTGACACCACATGCCCTGGCTTCCCACAGTGTAAACATCCCACTGCGGAAGACTGCTTCTGCTTCTGCTGCTGAGGGTGCGTCGGGGTGGAATGTTGAACCGTCGTCACTGAGGCCGCCCGCCTCGGAGCTCCAATGGTCAAAACCCTGGCTGCCGGGGCTGGTGCTGAAGACTGATTCATCTGGCCGTGAGATCGCTTCCGACCTCCGGTCCTGTCCACGATCCTCTGGGAGGTATATTCATGCCTCCTGGCTGCTCTCAACACTGCATCAAAAGTCTGATGCTCAAACTGCTCCACCGCCAATAAAATCTCTAGATGGAGCCCCTGCTGGAACCGCTGGGCTCTATCGAACTCGGTCGCCACCAAGGTGGGAGCAAACCAACTAAGTCTTGAAAACTCGGCCGCATATCCGTCGACCGTCCTGTCCATCTGCTTCAGATTGGTGAACCTCGTCT
>JANAVB010011827.1:0-10000 GCA_029216955.1 Iris pallida | reverse complement strand
AAAAATCACACCATCGTATCTAAGCTTAAAGCTCAGTCCGTAGGCTCAGTCCGGCTCGACCTAGTTGTCCTAGCAGGTCGAACAGAGTTTTCAATATATATTATATATATATATATATATATATATATATATATATATATATATATATATATATATATATATATATATATACACACACGTGCTCTCTCTCTCTCTTCAGTCCAATTATCAAATATATTTTTAATCTCAACCTTTCAAAAGTTATAATATAGGTTAGGTTCATGCTCTGAAACCATCCGACTAATTTTGGATCCTTCTTTTATCTTTCTCTTTCTCTTTAAATATATAATGTTCATGAAAATATGTGCTTTGGTGCCATCTTAAATAAGGAACTTGAAGGAAGTAGAAAGGGAGAGAGGAGATGTGACATTTGGAGCAATCTCCGCCTATTGATTGAGCCGGCATCGTGCTCTTGAATAAGACGACGATTTAAAACGCTACTGAATCGCAAGACATGTGTCTGGATCTGATTGGTCCGATCATATGGTTCTGATTGATCGGATTAAATTTTAGTTTTTTAACTGTTTCAATGAGAATATTTTTTTTGTTTTTTAAAATAGTGAAAATATATTCTAGTTTCATTTGGATGGAATCATTTGCTAAAATTAAATATTCCTTATATTAAATATAGTAGCAGGGCCGTCCCAGGAGATAGGATTGTCCGTCCAATCATGAAGGGTCACCTGTCCCGACCTCTATTGGAGTCACTCTGAACATGGGGTTGCCATAAGCAGATAAAATTGTCCAAGTCTGAAGTCTTGTCTAGCTTATGCCTGGATTGGACTTGTATAGTATATGTATGTATATATTTATAACATCAAATTATGTGTTATTGGTGGTTAGCGATCAAATAATAAAATTTAGGTGGTTGGTTTATTATATTAATTTTTGAAAAAAAAATTACTATTTATTTCTACAAAGTATTCCTTCTTATGTTGCAGCTAACGCGGAATATGACATAAAAAAAATTAAATGACCATTAACATATAAATTAAAATTAAAACTAAAATTAATATTAGTATAAATTAAAACTAAAATTAATATTAGTATTAACATTAATGTTAATATTAAAAAAATTGTTTGAATAATCTTTTAGGCTAAAATTTGTCATATAAGATGAGATGTCACATTAGCCAGGATTGACCTAGGGACAAGCTAGACAAAATATCGGGTTTGGACAATCACCCTCTGGTTAGGGCAACCTCGGGTTGAGCGGGATTCAAATAAAGGCCGAAGTCACATGTGACCCTCCAGGGTTGGTCTTGACGTCAGCTGTCATGTAAGAGGAGGGATGATTTGGAAAGACACTTTGTAATAATATTACTCTATTTTGTTTTTTAAAGCGCCTTGTTCTAAAATGATTGAGAAAGTCTCGATCGTGCTCAAAACATCAATTTTTTTAATTTTTTGTGACGTTCTACAATGATTGACAAAGTCTCGACTGTGCTCAATTCATCAATTTTTTGTATAATATTTTTAATGAAGCACGTGTCGATGTTCGGTGCCGCTTCATATAGAAATCCTCTCGATCGGTTCTTGGTCACAGCGACAGCAACGAAGAATGGATCCAGCAGCAGCAGCAGCCGGCGATCGTATGGCTCCGCACGCCGTTTGCATCCCGTACCCACTGCAAGGGCACATAAACGCCATGCTGCAGCTGGCCAGGCTCCTCCACTCCAGAGGCTTCCACGTCACCTTCGTCCACACCGAGTACAACTACAACCGGATCCTGCTGGCGAGCGGCGGCCCTTCGGCCCTCGAAGCCTCGCCGGGCTTCCGCTTCGAGACGTTTCGCGACGGACTGCAGACCCCCGATGCGACCACCGGCCCGTCCTCGGAGTCGCTGGTCCACGCGGTGCGGAACAGCTGGTCCCGTCCGGTGAGCGAGCTGGTGAGGAGGCTCAACCGCGAAGCGTCTTCCGCGCGCGCGCCGCCGGTGACGTGCATAATTTCGGACGTCATCATGAGCTTCGGCGTCGGGGTCGCCGAGGAGTTCGGCGTCCCCGGGGTGCTCTTCTGCTCGTTCAGCGCGTGCGGCTACATGAGCTCCCTGCAGGTCGAGCAGCTCATCCAAAGGGGGATCGTGCCACTGAGAAGTACGTACCAAACAGCTAAGTTCTTTTTTTCCTTCCCCCTCCCGAGTTTATTCGTCTTTTGATGTTTACAAATACTTCTTCTTAGCTATGTTTATAAATCGAATTTTCCTTCTTCTTTTTTTCCCACCTAAATCTTGAATCTCAGGCCTTAAGTTGAGTCGAAATCCTTCAAGTTAGTAAAACATCCATTCGGACATTGGGGGAATTGTTTTCTAAAACCTTTCTACCAAACATAATCTTTACTGTGGATCCGAGCTCGAGGTGGTCGGGTCGCCTCCTCCTAATGTCGATGTTCCTCGACACGGGGATCTTCCTCCAGGCGGAGCGGTTGGACACGTTTGAGAGACAGAACTCAGGACGCAGAGATTGACACGTTTGTGAGATGGAACTCGGGACACGGAGATGGACACGATGGACTCAGGACATGTATAGGGCTTAGCCTTGGTTGAACATCCCAAGTGGGGCTACTTGACATCTATAGGCTTAGCCTCAACATCGGCTGGACCAGCAAGCTTCACAAGATGAAGCTTTTGGTCTTAAAGGAGGTGGGCGAGAGAGAAATTGGATCCTCGACCATTAGCTTTTGAGGGCTTTAACTACAGACGTAGATCGAGCTTCCTATACCCTCCTTAAGCATGAATATGAGAGAGAGAGAGAGAGAGTTAGCTTACCCTCAACTTCAAGAAGAATGCTGGTAATCATCCTGAACACATATATGTAGGTTGAGAAATCCTATTTTGGAGCATAGAAAATCTAAAAGAGGGTCCATACTTTCGTCTTAGGTGTGCCATCCAAGAGACTTGAAAGAGAGATCTATTCGGGAGTCGTCTTTTCGGTTCAGGTAGATCACTGTGGGGTTGGGTGAGCGGTTTTATTATAATCTATGTATTTCTTCTTGAGTTTGATGAGGTGGTTGAATCTTTGGATAAATGGTTCAACGTATTTTTTCTATCAATATTTTATTTTGTTGGAAGCTATAAAGATTGGAATTTATCCAATGACATTTTTTTCTCTCCGAAAATGATGTGTTTGATGTGTGTTCGTGCTTTTGGTAGACGTCGGTTCGTTATGTCCTAGTGGGTTGGCATAGTTTTTGCGACTGTGTCTATTGCCAACACCGATTTGGGTCACACCTCCGACGAACAATAATTTTTGGTGTCGACATGAAGAGATATCAATGATACCTCTTCCGGCGATGGTGACAGACAACCCCCGAAAGGAGATTATGATCAATAGCGGGATAGAGCTACCTTTGAAATTTGTTACTCAAGCCATTGAAAAAGAAAATGTAGCAGTTCCACAAAAGAATTCAAGGAGAAGTCTAATTTTCTCATTATATAATGGGCTAATTAGTGTTTAGACCATAGATTTTATACCAACTTAGAGTTTAGGCCCTGACTTGTCCAATTGAAAAGTTTGGACCCTTGACTTTATTATTTTTTCTTTTTCCAATTATACCCTCCCTCTCATAACTGACAATTAAACTTCTCTTTATAGATTAGTGAGGATATAATAGGAAAAAGAAAATTAAAATTAAAAGTCAACGGTCCAAATTTTCCATTTGGACAAGTCAGGACCTAAACTCTAAGTTGGTATAAAATTCAGGGTCCAATCTCTAATTAGCCCTTATATTATAGAACAGAATAGACATCCTGTTAACATATAGCTTGAATATTCAAAGACCAATTGCAGAGTTAGGAATCATTACTAGTTGCTTGGCTCAAATCATACAATGCCATGCATCAAGTAGTTAGAATGTACATGAACTGCATAATTAATTGTTGGTGCTTTATTTACATGGAGAGAGATTGCTCTCAACATGCCTTGTAAAATTTTAGTCCCACATTGGAAAAGCACCATGAGTTATCTCAACATATATACTTGGGTGTGTTGTTGAGAGATGCACATGGGGTGGTGACCCTAAGGAGGGAACCATGTGGGTGATTTTACTAGGAGGTAAGAATAAGGCTCCAAGGATTAAGCATTAATGCTTTTGTCATTCTCTTGGATTAATTCCACTTGGAGCTAAGCCCCAAAGGGGCTTAGCGACTCGGACTCGGACTCGGGCTCATGGGCTCATGAGGCGTAATGTGGCGTTTTGTTGGCGCACTTTGCACTTAGCTCAGCAGTCATGCGGCCCATGCGGCCAGGCTGCTGCTGCTGCTGCCGCATGGAGGGCTATGCTGACTGTGCAGATTTCAAATCGGTTATGGAAAGGGGTGAATCAATGCGATTAATTCAGATCCTATCTTTGTGGGATTTGAATTAATTTCGTTACTATCTTTGTGGGATTTGAATTAATTCAGTTCCTATCTTTGTGGGATTAGAATTAATTCGTTGCTATCTTTTTGTAATTTGATTCAATCTTTCCATAACTGAAGAGGCGGCTAGGGTTTCCACCCTCTCTCTATATATATCTCTTCTGGCCTCCTTTGTGGGTACTACGAAATACAAGTCAGAAAAGGAGAAAGAGAGAGAGAGCCGCTGCCGCCATTGCAAGTCCATCCGAGGAGTCAGAACAGAGGTGACATCGAGCGTTCCATAAGTTTTCAACTTGCTGGTTCCTGGAAGCAGATCGTGTGGGACGAATCTTGCTTTGAGCAACGGTGTTTTGACACCCCAGCATTGTTCTTCTTCTCATCTCTCTGTAGTTTTATTGTAACTCGTTCTGTCCCAATTGCAACACGTTTGCAAGGAAGAACGAGAGATCTTCTCTTCTCTTTTTCCCTCATTCAGATTGTAATTTGGCTATTTGATTTTTATACCATCGTAGATCTGAGTTTGCTCTCTGCAAAGTTTTGTGGGACATCTCAGATCTCGATTGCATCTGTTTTTCCATCTTTGATCAAGCCTCGGGACTAACAATCTCAAAGCAAGATCCGTATAGATGGAAACATTAATGCTTCGCTCCTCCAATCGGACTTCTGCAAGTTGGAAAAGTTCGATGGAGAGCATTATCAAGTCTGGAAGAGAAAGGTTTACCTAACTCTTCAACTGAAAGACGTGGATCATGTTCTGTTGGAGGAAGAACCCTCTGTTCCAGATACTGGATCTACTGCCGCCATCAACGCGGCTACCAAACTCCAGGCCAAATGGAGAAGGGAAATAGCATCTGCAGGCTTCTCATCCTGAATGCTATGGAGGATTCCCTGGCAGAATCCTACTCGAAGAAGGAACTTGCCAGAGACATATGGGAGTCTGTGGAAAATCTGTATGAAGAAGACAAGAATAGGAGCAAAATGTTTGTGGTTGAAAAATATCACAAATTGCTCTTTGAGGACGAAAAGTCCATGTTACCACAGGTGAAAGAATTTCTGAAGCTGCGTCAGAAACTGGAAGACGAATAGATGTCCATTCCCGACAAGTTTGTCGTCGGAGGGATCGTCTCAAAACTTCCTGCTGGATGGAGTACCTTCTATGCAAGGATGCACAGAAAGAAGCTAGACATTAGCTTGGAGATCTACTTCAAGAGATCCATGTTGAGGACGAGATGCGTTCTCAACAGAAGATGGACACTCTGTCCAAACAGTTGGCTAAAGCCAATCTGGTACAGACGAGGGATCCCAAGGGAAAGCAGGCGGCTTCTCATCCCAAGAAGAAGGACTTCACTAATCTGAAAGTGAAGGGTCCTTCATTCAAGCAACAGAAGAATAAGTCCCACGTGACTTGTTACAATTGTGGCAAGAAAGGCCACTACAAGAGTGAATGCAGATCTAAGCCTAAACAATCAGAGAAAGGTGAGCCTAATAAGGTTTCATTGGTTTCTAACATTGTTGCTATGATCGGACAGGTCACAACTGTGGGGGTTGACTCTGACTGGTGGATAGACACTGGTGCGACTTGCCATGTCTGTTCTGACAAGGAATGGTTCGTCACGTACCAGCCGATATCTGAGAAGGTTGTCATGGCGAACCAGCCCAAGCTGAAGTTCTGGGGATTGGGACTGTGGATCTGAAACTCACTTCTGGGAACACTCTGACGCTTCAAGGTGTGAAGCATGTTCCTGCGATTGCCAAGAACCTGATCTCTGGGAGCCTGCTCTGTAACGCAGGCTTGAGGATGGACATCAACGCTGGTCAGATGGTTATGTCCAAGAAGGGAACATACTTCGGGAAGGCTTATCAAACCGAAGGAATGTTTAAAATTCAACTTGTCAGCCAGTTTGATGACATTAATGCAGTTGCATTTTCTGACTATTCTCTTGAGTTGTGGCATAATAGACTAGGACATGTTCATTGTAAAAGAATCAACAAAATGTCTAGTCTAGGACTTATCTCCAAATGTGGGGGTAAGGTGGAGAAGTGTGAAGTGTGTGCTCAGACGAAGATCACAAGGAAACCCTTTCATCGGTCAATCGAAGCACAGATCTTCTGGAGTTGGTGCACTCCGATATCTGTGACTTCAAACATTTCTCCACAAAGGTCGGGATGAAGTATTTCATAACCTTCATCGACGACTTCTCAAAATACGCGTTCGTCTACTTGCTCAAGTCCAAAGACGAAGCTTTCGAGAAGTTCAGAGAGTTCAGGGCCGAGGCTGAACGGCAGACTGGACAACAACTCAAGAGGCTGAGAAGTGATCGAGGTGGGGAGTACAGGTCTCATGAATTCGCATCGTTCTGCAAAGAACATGGAATCATATGCGAGACTACTGCTCCATATTCTCCTCAATCCAACGGAAGTAGCAAAGAGGAAGAACCGGACATTAACAGAAATGATGAATTCCATGCTGCTCACTGCAGGTCTTCCAAATGCTACTGGGGAGAAGCTGCATTAACGGCCACTTTATTCTGAATAGAGTGCCATATGCAACTTCGGAAGTAACTCCTCATGAACTCTGGTTCAAAGTCAGACCAAACTGAATGTCATTCGAGTGGAGGGTCTGGCGTATGTGAAGCTTCCAGATCTGAAGATTCAGAAGTGGGGACAAGGACTACGAAGGCGATCTTCTTGGGGTATGCCGAGAAGAGTGATGCTCGGAGATTTCTTGATATTGAATCAAATCATATCATCGAATCTCGCGATGCTGAATACTTTGAAGACAAGTTTGCAAAGACAAAAATATTGTTCTTTCGGACATTCCGGAAAATGATGTAGGTACAAATGAGACTGAAATCTCATACGAGCCAGTAGTCCAAGAAGAAGCTGTTGTTGATGAAACAACTCTTGTACCAGAACTCGCAGAGCCGTCAGCTAAGCGAGCGAGGAGACCGAAAGATTTCGGAGATGACTTTGTCACCTATCATGTGGAAGCAGATCCGCTTACCTATGATGAGGCGATGAAGACCAGAGATGCTATCTTCTGGAAGGAGGCAGTGAATGACGAGTTTGACTCTATCACCTCCAATAACACATGGGTGTTGGTAGATCTACCTGAAGGAGAAAAGCCTATTGGATGTAAATGGATCTTCAAGAAGAAGATGAAGGCAGATGGAACTATTGACAAGTTCAAGGCCAGGCTGGTCGCCAAGGGATTTTCTCAGAAACAGGGGATAGACTACTTCGACACGTACGCTCCAGTAGCTCGGATGACCACCATCAGGATGTTAATCGCTCTAGCAGCTATACATAAGTTGGTGATACATCAGATGGATGTAAAGACAGCGTTCCTGAATGGGGAGCTGACCGAAGAGATTTACATGCAACAGCCAGATGGATTTGTCGTCAAAGGTCTTGAAGACAAAGTCTGCAAGTTGGTGAAATCATTATATGGTTTGAAGCAAGCTCCCAAGATGTGGCATGAGAAGTTTGACAAAGTTATTAGGTCAAACGGCTACAGAGTCAGCGAGACGGACAAATGTGTTTACACAAAGTTCGCTGATGGAAGAGGAGTCATCGTTTGTCTGTACGTGGACGACATCCTAGGTACGGATATAGGCTGTGTCACAGAGACAAAGAAGTTCCTCTCAACCAAGTTCAGTATGAAGGACTTGGGGGATGCAGATGTCATCTTGGGCATAAAGATCATCCGGACAGACACTGGAGTAGCGCTGTCACAATCTCACTATATTGAGAAGATGCTCACACGCTATGGGTATAAGGATCTTCCAGGGATCGATACGCCATACAGGTGTGATCAGAAGCTGAAGCCAAACTCGAGGGAAAGCGTCAGGCAGCTGGAGTATTCTAGCGTTATCGGAAGTTTGATGTACGCAACCACTGCCACAAGGCCTGACATAGCTTTCGCCGTGGGAATGCTGAGTCGGTTCACAAGCAACCCAGGGGTTGAGCACTGGAAAGCTGTGAAGCGGGTGATGAGATATCTCAAGAAAACTCAGACATATGCACTGCACTACAACGGGTATCCGACAGTAGTGGAAGGCTTCAGTGATGCTAGCTGGTGTTCAGAGGTGGAAAGCGAGAGATCCACAGGTGGATATGTCTTTTCTTGGGTGGAGCTGCTATATCGTGGAAGTCGAAGAAGCAGACTATACTCTCTCGTTCCTCCATGGAATCTGAATTCTATGCACTTGAAACTGCAGCAGATGAAGCAGAATGGCTTCGGGAGCTCATGTATGATCTTCCAGTGGTTGGGGCTCAGATACCGGCGATACCGATATACTGTGACAACCAGGCGACTGCGGCGGTGGCATCAAATGACCTCTTCAACGGGAAAGAGACTGTGCGGTTGAAGCACAGGGCAGTACACGATCTTATCAAAAGAGGTGTAATTGCAGTGGTTGATGTTCGGAGTCAGGAGAACCTGGCAGATCCGTTCACAAAGGGCCTCAAGCGCCAGTGGTCGATGACACAGCTTGTAAAATGGGCTTGAAGGCATTCTGATAGTGTGTCTTTGTAATCCTACCATAAAGTTTTATGCTATTAGTTCAAAGAGAAATCTACTAGGCATCTAACTTTTGGTTCAAAAGGATCACTGACTGGAAAACTATCAGGTAACAGTGGTACTTGTTCTCTGGAACATGGAAGGGATACGGACCCATAACCACTGTTGTCTACTATGTATTTTTCTCTGCGAAAAAATAGATCCTGTGGAAGGTTGGCTTAAACGCCTTAATGAGTTCTCAGGCAGAGTGAATGTCTGGTGTGCTTTACAGGAAGCACGGTAGAGCAGCACTACAAGGAGTGAATCTCCATGCTACAGTGGGTGACTCCACCATGAGGTTCCCAGGTAGGGTAATGCCTCGGCTTTGCAAGCCAAGTCAGCGGCGTAGCACCGCAAATAGGCAGGTAGCCTAATGCTGTATGACGTAATTAAGAGTTGTAGACAGCACTACAAAGGGGAGGATGGCCCCATGTTACAGTGGCACGACACCACGATAGGTACCCAGGTAGGGTAAAGCCTCGGCATTGCAAGCCATGTCGTTGCGACGTAACACCGCAAGGAAGCCTTAGGCTTCACGCTGGGTAGTTTGGCACTACAAAGAGGCTTGTGACCTCATGCTACAGTAGTATGACACTACGATGAGGTTCCCAGGTAGGGGTAATGCCTCGGCTTCAGGCCATGTCATAGCGGCGTAGCACCGCAAGGAAGCGCAAGGCTTCATGCCATATCTCTTTAATAAAGAACTCACCTATAGTGTATGAAAAGAGATATCAGGCCGTCTCTTGAGGGTAAACTTGTAGACGCCCAAAATTATACACTGAAACCAGGCTGGCACAGGGCCTTTAATGTGCAGCCAGAAGCACACGTAACTACACTTTGTGAGTGAAGAATTACAATTGTGGTGCAGAATTCAAGGCGTAGTCCATTCTTGTATCACATTGTTTTAACCCATGCGGAAGATTCAAGTCGTCAGCGACATCTATCCTAATGCAAAATAGACAGTTACTGTGGGGAACGCTCAACCCTGGACACATATATATGTTGTGATATGTGGGAGATTGTTGGTGCTTTATTTACATGGA
>JANAVB010011826.1:0-67025 GCA_029216955.1 Iris pallida | reverse complement strand
AGTCAATCTGCCCAGCTATAAATAGATGAATCATCCCCTCCTTACACAGACACACAGACAGAGACATACATACGAACAATCCAGACAGAGATCATCAGAGAGGCAGATACAGACACTCAACGTCTTCCTCCTCTCAGCCAGCTCCAGTACCCAGAGCAATCTACACCTTCAGAGAACCGATAACCGTCGTCAGCCCGTCAACGGAGTCAACGTATTACCACTCACTCCATTGGCACTTAGGACCCAGATTAAACAAAAGTGTACTCCTATGACTACATCTAAGTCCTATATTATAACACTGTTCTATTTGTATTAAGATTTGCAATCAAACGATTTTAATGGCAAACAGAACGAAGTGCTCCTGGACGCTGTACTCTGTCAGATGGAAGTAGATTATGATGAAGAGGTGATAAACCCTGCTCAAGCGGCTATTATGTTGGATCAGCATCCCGAAAGAATGATTCAAATTTGGGAACAACATCACGGGTTCCTTAAACGGATGATGGAACGTGGCGTTCTGAAATCTGCCACTTCCGATAAAGTGACATTCTTAAAGCCTGAGTTCCTGTTCGGGGACCGCCTTTCTTCTTCTGAAGCCCAGGTGCTGAAGGTCAAAGAAGACTGGTTCTTTACAGCCAGGGGCGTGCATATGACCGTCAGGCAGTTTGAACGTCAATGGCCTTTATTAACTTTCTGTCGACTTGCTTCTAAAAGGAGAATGTCCTGGGACATTACTCCATCTCAAGGAGGAGCGGTAACAGGCGTCATCAGAATTGATTCTTCTTCTGATCAGAGGGATACTCTGGTCGCCTCGCGAGCTGGTACCTCTTACACCTGGCGGACTATTCGTCCTGGGAGTATTTATAGCGATGTTCCCGTCAATACTTTTGCCTTGGGTGCCTCGACTTTTGCTCGTCGCATGTTGTTGATGGAACAATCATACCCCAAGGAAGAATTTCGGGTAGAGGGTTGGTGCCATTATGTTTCAAAATGGGACAAACTGACACACTGGATCCTGTCGCGGTTTCAGACTGAGCTCCAAGAGATTGGGCTGACCGCCGCAATCCGTGCCACTCTGGCAGGTGTAGAGATTAACAGGCACATGTTCCTTGTGCTTTTGGAGATGTTTGATACCCATACCGAGACCTTCTTTACTCCAGTGGGGGAGCTAGGGCTCGCGCTTCATAAGATGTACGAGGTATCAAAACTCCCCTGGGGATCGGAACCTTACGAGGAATACTTCCCGATCAATGAAGAATTCCAGGTCTTGGGAGACAAAGCTGATGAGATGATGGCTGTCTTCAAAGAAGTAGCGAGTCATCACTACTATATGCAGAAGAAGGATAGGGGCGGGACGCAGCCTCATGTGACTGCTTGGAGAGATCACATCTTTAGGCAGGACAAGGAGGATCCTTCCCATTTTTCTACTCTACCGGCACTTTCTCGCAACGAGGTGCTTTCTGAAATGAGCAGGTTGGGTGAGAAGAATCCCTTGGAGAACGAGAACCAGCAGTCGGATGAACGCTCCTATAGCTGTTTTTGGCATCTCCCCTATCGGATGTCGCCAAAAGCAGTATTAGTCGCGTATCTTATGATTTGGCTCCGGGACCACGTCTTTTCAGGCGGGTCTGGCTCTGTAGAGAGGGTGACTCGGAACTCAATTCTGCCGGCCGTGAAGTTGGCCTTCGGCCGTCCTTTAGCTTTACTCCCCGCAATGGTGTGTAACCCGTTGCGGGGTCTTCGAGAGTTTACGGGAGATGTCATTCACGAGCGGGGCAAAAAAACAACTTCCCGCGTGCCGAACTGCCGTTTCATTATTTGATGGGGTGGTTAATTTTACACCATCCCAATGTGATGAGCCCGGGTTCGGAGGAAGACCACAGGTCCGGAGATGCGTTCCTCCGGCGTTTCCACCGGAGGAATTGGTCGCACACCGGTGTTCCCGTTTGCAGGAAAGTTTTATCCCATCTTCAGGGGTGGAAGATCGCCAAAGTTGGTCCTGTCTTCTCCGATTTTGAGGCCAACGAAGATCTGGTGGACTCGGGTGAGGATGCCACCACTCTGTCTCCATGGGGATTCCGCTGGTTACAAAGTATCCGGTCGTCCCATTTGGTATATCAGAACAGGAACCAGTGTTACCTGGACCCGTATCTGCCTAACCGCTTTACGAGGCAATTCGGGTACGCCCAATTGATGTTGGATAATCCCAGTATTACCTTGGGGTACGCTAGAAGTTTGCTGGATGGTGCACGAGCTTGGCATTACTATAATGTCGGATGTACTGGAGCCCGCTTTACGCTCCTTGTCCAAAATCCGTGGCCGCCGATTCTCTACTCAGCCGCCAGATTTTACTATGTTATGGCTGCTCCGCCCATCGGATATGATAGGGAGACCAGTTTTATTGCAGGCACCCATTTAGCGCGGGTGCAGACACTTTGGCGAAGGCTCGGTCGTACCGTCCGCCCGAGCCGGGTCGTGGCACCCCCGCCGTATCTATCGGGGGTCAGGCAAAACCTTCGGTTGATCAAACGAAAAGGGGTGCAGATACAAAAGTCGACTCTCCTGTATCGAAAAAGCAGAAGAGGGCATCGTCACCGACGGTGTCCTCGAACTCCGCATCTACAGAGGTAAGATGTCCTGTAAGGTTTTTTTCAAGTTCAGCTTCTTATGTAATCATGCTTTTCCCCTTTTTGTGTAGGAGTCGCTGATAAGAAAGCCTCGCACTCCAAAATTTGGTAGGAGCAGGCCAAAGGAGATGGCGGGCTCGTCTGACATGCGTATTCTGCCTACTATGATATCTCCCATGGAGGAGAATACCGAGGATGTTGTTGTAGAGATTCCAGCATCTCCGGATTATGTCAGACGGGAAGCTGAGGATGTAGCAGCTTCCGAGAAGGTGAAGGCCACAGCGTCGGCCTTGGATGACGTTGCCGCAGACCCGCAAGAGTCTGTTGCGGGGGCAACAGATATGGTTGAGATAGAGGAGAGGGTTGATTCCCCTCCTTATCATGATGAGGGGAGGTCGGCTGAATCATTGCCGAGTCCTATCCCGGCTTCAACCGTGGTAGTTGAGGCGGCTACCGATCAGGAGGTAGCGACAGATTCTGTCCCTGTGGAGGGACTTGATGACGAGACCCGTCTGCCGGTCACAACTGCTAAGGTGGGTCAAGAGACAAGTGATAATCTCCCTATTCTGCCGAGGGAGGTACCAGCTGTTGATAGGATGTTGGGGGTAGAAGAGGTGGCCGCTGACGTCGGTGGTTCCTCCGGGCTTGAGAAGGGCGAGGGTGTAGAACCCTCTGTTGCCCCTCCTACTTAGGGTACTATTTCGACGCCTGTGCGGGCTTCCTCTGTTCCTTCGTCTCCTCGGGCTAGCAGTCCAGCCCCCGTTGATGAAGAGCCCATTGATACTGAGGTTCAAGCCTCGCAGGTTGAGGTTGGCGGATCTTCTTCCGGTCCGTAAACTAGAGTAGCTCCTCCAACTCCTACTATGATGCCGCAGGTCCTGGCGGATGCAGACGAATATATGAAATTCCTCGTCGAAGGGGTGTACAAAATGCTGCAGAAGGGTGTATCTGCTGTAATGGATGCCAATGGGAGCTTTGCGACGGCAAGAACTCTGGTAATGCCCTGTATCGAGCTGATCCGTATTCACCAAGGCCACGACCATATAGCCGAAATTCTGGAGGCTTTGGTGATCGAGCTGGACGAGCGGCTCGCGGAACTTCAGCGCATCCAGCGAGACGACCTCTCCGTCCTGATAGATACGGAGAAGGGGAAGCTGATTGTCGAGATCGAGTCTTCATACCAGGCCACTGTGGGCCTTTGGGAGCGCGAGGTGGCTGAGACTGAGGCTGCGGTAGAGCAGTTATCTCAGTCCATGAAGACCGGCGGAAACTCGAGCTGCATTGGATGCTGATATCGCGGAGATCGACACCCAGATGCGCCACCTTGAGGACCAACGGGCCCGACTCCAGTTAGATGTCGAGCGTGTTCGGGCTAAACACGCAGCATTCAAGAAGGAAGAAGCGACTTTTACTCAGCGGACTCTTGCCTTGGCGCAGCAGCGACAACAGCTTGATGAGAAGCATGAGAGCGATACTTCCACTGAGGCTGTTGAATTGATGCGTCAAGAAGCTGAGCGACAAGTCCTGGCGACTGTGGAGGCCCGTACAGCCGACCTAAGACTTCGAGTCAGGGAGCTCTCAGCCCACCCTGGGGAGGTTCAGGGACTGTAGCTTTTCCTCTTTTTTATGTTCTTTTGCAACCCTTTGCCGAGGGATAGTGTAGTTTTTGTACTCTCTCTTTCAGAAAAATAAAGAAGTACGCAACTTTTTGTGATGTGTTCATTTTTGTTATTATGAACTTGATGATTTGTGTGGACCTATTATCTTTGTGCACCTTGGTTTTTAGGCACAGATAATAAGTTTGAAGGAACCAACATGTTTTCAGAGGTGATGTGGATATGGCAATCATTGGGTTCAAATGATAGAATTCATCCTACTCAGAGGTGTGATGGACGTGGTAGGAATGATCCTGGGGGATACGCTGAACAACTCAGAGGTGATGTGGACGTGGAAGTTCTGTGATCAATGTACGACAACGCAGGGGTTGTTTGTACGAGATGTTTACTCAGAGGTAATATGGACGTGGTAAACATGAAGGGTAGCATCGGCTTACGTAGTGTAAGATTCCGCTTTGTAGGGTGTAGAGGAACAACTCAGAGGTAATGTGGACGTGGTTGTCTTTCTACTGAAGGAAGCCACGGAACAGCTGGGTTCCAGAAGCGGATGAGTTTGTGGAAGGAGATTGTTTGTGAATCCCGATGATTGGGCCTACAGATCCCTTTGAGGAAGTACATGTCTGAAGGATGTCAAGAACAGTACTTCTTTAGGAACTTGCCGTTGATGGGCATCATAAACAAGTCTCCATTGGGTTTGGCGAGGCGGTAAGCACCGTTTGAGTATACCGTCTCTATGATGAAAGGTCCTTTCTACTTGGGTTCGAACTTTCCTGGTGTCTTGTGAGTTAACACCATTGGCCTTCTGACTGCTAGAACCAGGTCGCCAACTTGGAAAGTCCTCTGTTTGACCTTCTTGTTGAAAGCCTGTAATATACGGGCTTGGTAGAGTTCGATGCGTTGTTGAGCTAGGAGACGCTTCTCATCGAGTGCCTCCAGTTCCCGCAGACGACGACGTTGATTGTCTTCTTCTGTGAGTTTGTTTGTTATTGCTACACGGAGTGAGGGTATCTGGATCTCGAGAGGCAGTACCGCTTCGCTCCCGTAGACCAGAGAGAATGGTGTGTTGCCTGTCGGGGTCCGTACCGTTGTGCGGTAGGCCCAAAGGCATTCGCCAAGCTTTTCATCCCAGTCGCGTTTATTGGATGACACGACCTTTTTGAGTAGCCTGACGATGGTTTTGTTGAACGCCTCTGCTAACCCGTTTGCTGCCGGATTATAGGCGGTGGATGCCACATTTTGAATGCGGTTCTTGTCACAGAACCTGCTAAAAATGTGGCTGATAAACTGAGGACCGTTGTCATGAATGATCCGCCGGAGTACTCCGAAACGGTAAATGACATGGTATTTGATAAAGCTGATCACCCTGGAGCTCTTTACTTCCGCCAGTGGGACTGCTTCTGTCCATTTGGAGAAGTAATCGGTGATGGCCAGGATGAAGCGGTGTCCTCTTGATGAAGGAGGGGTGATAGGTCCCACAATATCCATGCCCCAGGCTTCGAAGGACCAGGAGGTGACTGTAGGATGTAGTGGTTCAGACGGTGTATGTATGAAGTCAGCATGGAGTTGGCATGCGTGACACTTCTTAGCATATTCAACAGCGTCGGTGGCCATGGTTGGCCAGTAGTAGCCCATACGTCGTAGTCGATCCTGCAACTTAGGACCGGGTTGATGAGCTCCGCAAGTTCCGTCATGAGCTTCTCGGAGGGCTTCGGCTGCTTCTTCGTTGGACAGGCATCGAAGGAGGAGCCCATCGAAGGAACGTCGGTACAGCGTTTTGGTAGCTGTGTCGTAGTAGAATCGAAGAGAGCGTCTCCTGACTGAGACGGCTTCCTTCGGGTCCTCTGGAAGAATTCCGTAGACAGCAAAGTCGATGAACGGGAACCTCCAGTCTCGGACATTAACACCAGTGTTCGTCGGCATGGCGTAGGCCACTTGCAAGCACAGGTTATTTCTGGGACAAATCAAGTCTCGGTCTGTTACCGTGACATAGTGTTGAGTCCCAAAGGGCGCTGCCAATGAGGCTGCGAGGCCAGCCAGAGCGTCAGCCTCCAAGTTTTGTAGACGAGGCACGTGTTCGATGAAGAACCCGGTAAAGGTTGAAATGATGTTCAATGCAACTTCATGGTAAGGGATCAGATCTTCATGGCGAACCTCGTACTACCCTCGAATCTGGTTCACGACGAGTTTTGAGTCACCGTAGGCTTCCAGATGGTCCACCCCCAGCTGTTGTGCGAGTTGGAGTCCCATGACGAGTGCGTTGTACTCGGCAACATTGTTGGAGCACGGCTTCGAAAGGAAGTAAGCACGCTGGATGACCAGCTGATCGGGGGAGACTAAGATTACCCCCACTCCTGCGATGATTTGGCCTTTGGGGCCTGTTTTCGAAGCGCCATCGAAAAACATCCGCCAAACGGAGCTTCCTTCGGTGACGTTGGATTCTTGGACCTCATCCGGGATGTCTTCATAGAGTTTTGAGGATTCTGGGATGGGGTGTGCAGCTAAAAAGTCAGCCAGAGCTTGACCTTTAACTGTTTTTTGTGGGACAAACACCATATTATATGGTGTTAGCAAAATCGCCTATGTGGCTAGCCGGGAGTTTAATGATCCTGGCTTCGTCATGAGGACTCTGAGTGGATTGACTCGAGAAATGACCTAAATTGTCTGGCCTGAGACATAATGACGAGTCTTCTGGATGGCAAACACCAAAGCCAAGCACTCCTTTTCAACGGGATTGTACCGGTGTTCGGCCCCGATGAGCATTCGACTGAGGTAGTAGATTGCTTGCTCATAGCCTGTATCACTGTTTTGAGCCAGCAGAGCGCCAAGGGAATGATCCATGGCACGGACGTAGAGAAGAAATGGTTTTCCCCGACAGGTGCTCCCAGGACTGGTGGACTCGTCAAGTAGGCTTTGATGTCGTCGAAAGCCTTCTGGCACTCCTCTGTCCAGACATAAGAGACTCCCTTCTTCATGAGCTGAGTAAAGGGTTGACATTTATCGGAAAGGTTTGCTATGAACCTCCGGATGTATGCTAGACGTCCCTGCAAGCCTCGAAGTTCTCGAAGATTCTTCGGAGGGTCCATATTGAGGATGGCTTTGGTCTTCTCGGGATCAACATGAATGCCTTTCGCCGTGATGACAAAGCCCAAGAATTTGTCGCTAGAAATCCCCAGGAAGGATTTAGCGGGGTTCATTTTGAGTTGATGTGCCCGCATGAGATCGAAGACTGTCTTCAAATCTTGTAGGTGATCTCCTTTGAGGCGGCTCTTGACTGCGATGTCGTCAACATAGCATTCGACTGTTTTGCGAAGATGTTGACGGAAGATGGTGCTCATAGCTCGTTGGTATGTTGCATCGGCATTTTTCAAGCCGAAGGGCATTACTGTATAGCAGAAAACACCCTTTGGAGTCCTGAATGACGTGTATTTCACGTCATCGGGGAACATCTTGATTTGATTGTAGCCTGAATACCCATCCATGAAGGACATGCGTTCAAAGCCACATGTGTTATCGATCATCACATCGGTGATCGAAAGCGGGAATTCGTCCTTTGGGCAAGCAGAATTGAGGTCCCTGAAGTCGATACAGACTCGTATCTTCCCGTTCTTCTTGGTGACAGGTACGACGTTGGCTACCCAATCTGGGTGTTGTTCCTCACGGATGAAGCCGCTAGTCAAGAGTTTGTCCACCTCCTGATCGATGGCATTCATGATGTCCGGACGGAAATGTCGTTGTTGTTGTTTGATAGGTTTGGCATCAGGTAAGATGTTCAACCTATGCATTGCGATCTGTGGATCGAGTCCTGGCATGTCTTCGTAGCTCCAGGCAAAGACGTCGATATACTCTTTAGCCAGCTGGATTAAAGCCTCTCGGTCTTCTCCTTCTAGGCTTTTGCTGACGAAGATGGGTTTGGAAGAAGATCCGTCCCCAAGGTCGATCTGCTCGACTTCGTCTTCGGTGGGAGGTTCACGTAACTCAAAACGAGACTCCCATTGCTCTCCTAGGCGTTGAGCCCAGGGTTCTTCTTCAAAGGGTTCCGGCGTTTGGTCTTCGCCTTCACCTTTTTGAGGTTGTGCTGACGTCATGTTAGCTGACAGTACTTTCCTGAAGACTGATCCGATACTGGTATCAGAATCCCAAGTCGACGCTTCGGGCGAGTGGGAATGTTCTACGTCTTCTACGTCTGAACTCTCTAGGGTTGATGGCGGCGTGACATAGCATATCCCCGTCGAGTTTTATTGTAGTAGTCTTGCGGCCTTCCTTTGGGTGTTGAAAGCTGGAGAGGGAGAGGTCGACCCTTGCCATAGTTTAGGCCTTTGTTGCTTTTCAGGTCGTAGCCCATCTTCTGGATGATGTGCTTTGCTGTATCCGTATACCGATAGACTTGTACTCTGCCGGTATCAGGTTCAGGCTCGAGTGGCGGGAGGTCTTGATGACGCTCGACTTTGCCAAAAATGACGGATCTTTCGTCTCGGCTTCGTGGAGAGTTTATGAAACAGACTCCTTGAGACGGGACTACTCGGTTTATATTATGGACGGTCGTTATTTGTGTTTGCAACGACCGTAGAACGTGATCTAATGTATACATGGCATTCCAATGTGGAAGACAAGAATAATTAAAAGACACTCTATTATTGATGAAGTACGAGATTTTATCCCGCGGGATTACATTGTCTAAGGAGGGTGCATCTACATCAGCAGAGATATATTTGCCAAGCTCCTCATCTGTAAGCACTGGGGTCGGATCAGGAGAATCCACCACAGCTTTGACTTTGGGGTCTGAGAGGGCGATGTGAGCCCTTTCTGGCATCTTGGATGACTGCGGGGGCTTGCCCTTAAGACGCACCTTCAAAGGTGCCTCAACTACGCCTCCTGTGAGTGGTGCCTTCCCCTGTAATTTTGCCATCAGGGGAGCCGATGTTTGAGGCGGCTTTCCCTTGAGGCGTATCTTCAGGGGAGCCTCAGGAGTCGATGCTTTTCCTGATAGCTTGATGCTCATTGGAGGCACCTTCTGGGGTGGTTTATCCTTCAGTCGGATCTTCAGTGGGGCATCTGGATTCATCTCCGGCTCCGTGTCCGGCTCAGTTGTCGTCTCTGCCTCATCATCAGCATCGTTGGCTTCCTCCTCGTCAAGTGGCTTGTACAAGTCGAAATCGGTGAAGTAAGCCTCAATCCCTTTGAAAGGATCGATGTCTGCGAACTCCGTCCGGATGACGCCGTTGGTGGATACATATTTCATACATTAGTGGAGCGTGGAAGGCACCACCATGTACTCATGTAGCCATGGTCGGCCAAGCAGGATGTTGTAGTTGACCTCGGCATCCACCACATAACAAGTCACCTCAGTTTTGAGGTTGCCGATATGACACAGTCGGATTTTGCCCAGTGGCTCGCTTTTGCTAGCGTTGAAGCCACTGATGGTTGTGTTGGAGGGCGCCAGCCGGTACATTGGGATTCCCAGTTTTGATAGCAGCGCCTTCGGGATAATGCTGAGGGAAGACCCCGGATCGATCTGAATTTGGCTCACCTTGACTGAACCGATGTACCCTGTGTAATACAGCGGTCGGTTATGTCGGTGGTGCTTGAGCAGCATGTCTTATTGGGTGAAAGTTATGTTTGGGATAACTTCATCCGTACAATGACAGTACGCACAAGTAGTTGGGAGGTCTTCAGGCTGCTTAACCTGACTGAGGAAGGATTCAACGTCCTTCAGAGCTTCGCAGAGAGCTTCTCGGAAGTCTTTGGAAAGACGCAGGAGCTCAAACAAAGACAAGCGCACAGGAGTACTGGCCAGTTGTGCCAGAATGTCAAAGTTGTGGGGCTTGGCTAGCCCCGAAGCATTCTCCTTTCGTAGAGGTCTGTCGAAACGAGCCTCCACCTGCTTCTGCTTATTGGCTGCTGAGGATTTAGACGGGCCCTACTCAGGGATTGTGCCAAGAGGCACTACCTCGGCGGCAGCTTCGCCGGGCTGAGCGTTCTGTTGTGCACGCGTCTGCACTGGAAGTACCTCTTCTGTTGAAGAAGAGACCGTACGGCAAGACTTGATCTTCCTGCCTTTTGATTTGGAGGTAGAGCGTACCTTCGGATATGTCGCCAGCAGCCAATAAGCAGAAGCAGGTGGAGACCGTGCGTCCCCAGCAGAGTCGCCAGCTTGTTTGCTATTAAAATCGTTTGATTGCAAATCTTAATACAAACAGAACAGTGTTACAATATAGGACTTAGATGTAGTCCTAGGAGTACACTTTTGTTTAATCTGGGTCCTAAGTGCCAATGGAGCGAGTGGTAATGCGTTGACTCCGTTGACGGGCTGACGACGGTTATCGGTTCTCTGAAGGTGTAGATTGCTCTGGGTGCTGGAGCTGGCTGAAAGGAGGAAGACGTTGAGTGTCTGTAACTGCCTCTTGGTGATATCTGTCTGGATTGTTCGTATATGTCTCCGTGTGTCCGTCAGAAGGAAATGGTCCTTCTATTTATAGCTGGGCAGGTTGGCTGCCCATGCGCACATATATAGGATGCGCCGGTGCGTGGGGACGCCACGTGGAGGTTGCTGATGGAGGCGCATGGATGATGCGCCCTACTCGCGGGGTTGAATTCTTCATACTGCTGTTGTGAGCCGGCACGTAGCAGAGGAGAAGATCTTTTGTTGCTGAGATCTTGGATGAGTTGAGTCAAAGGACACGTGTCGTCGACCCATGTGCTCGGAGATCTCTGATTTGGTGGGGGATTATTTGGTGGGATATGCCTTAGATTGGGCGCATGATGAGATTTTGGCTCATGACCTTTAGGAGTCACGAGCCGTTCTGGGCGTATGGCTTTTGAGGCGCATGCGAGCGACTTTCCTTCTGTCTTTCGGGATCAGAGATCAGTCTGGGGCGCATGGCTTTTGAGGCGCATGCAAAGCTTCAACTGGAGACTCTTCTTCTGTCTTTAGGGATCAGTGAAGGGTCTGAGGCGCATGGCTTTTGAGGCACATGCAGGTTTGGGCGCTTGGCCGCGGAGGCGCATGCGGGTGGTCGAGTGGCCACGTGGCAGTAGCCGTCGGGATAGAGTCATGATGATGCTGACGTTGTGGACGCTTCGTTTTCTATAAAAGCTGTCAGCCGTTCAGACTTGGGAAGGCGTGCTGCCAACTCCGTTAGTTCAGCATTTAATGTTGGTGACATTCGATGGACAGCTGAGTGGGCGCGTCGGTTGACGTTCCACTAGGCGTATGGGGACGTATGAGGGCGCATCCCCTTTGATGCGCTCGGTACAGAGCGCATCTGTTTGATGTTTGAAGAGGTATGATGCGCTGACCAGCCGGCGCATCCGACACATGATGCGGCTGTTTCGTTTCTTGAGTGCTTTTAATAGCCGTTTGGCTGAAGTCGAGGCGTCTGGTTTATCCATTTAATGTGAGTTCATTGCACGGAATTCGGAGAGCCATCCACTTGGCACATGGGTTTGATCTGCCCGGCCTATAAATAGTGGCATGGAGAGAAGGTTGGCCTCTCATTCCCTCACGTCTTTCCAATATGAACTCAGGTTATCAGGTGCATTCTGTTGACAGAGTGCTCCCGAGGGTGAAGATGAGACGCCATGTCGTCGTTAATGCTCCTGAAGGTGACTCTTACATCCAAAAGACGGAGTCGAGGGCTTCTGAGGCAGGCGGAAGGTGCCTGTTGCATCCAAAGATAGGGATGCTCGGGCCTCGTCTCCATTGTTCCGGAAGAGCCGTAGATCGGAATGGCGGTGCTAGGCTCTCTCTTCCTTCAAAGTGGGTGTCGCCCACTCTGAAAGCTGCTCCTTTAACCATATTTCGATCACGGTCTTCCTTGGCCTTTGGAGGCTCTTTCGAAGCCCCCTGGCCACAGATTTGTGGTGCTCTTCTCTTCCTTGGTTTCAGCCAGAGGGTTAAATGCTTTGTGTATCGAAGCATTTATCAGGTGAGCCTGGCTGGAAGAGCGGCACACTCCTGCTCGGCCAGGTGAGCCTGGTTGGAAGAGTGGCACATAACTGGGCTGCTGAAGGGATGCACATAACTGAGCTGGATGCACATAACTGAGCTACTGAAGAGATGGTGGGATGCGCCTGGTTGGAGGCGCATGGTATCTGCTGCGCTTAACTGGCAGCGCATGGTGACTGCTGCGCCTATCTGGAGGCGCATGGTAACTGCTGCGCCTATCTGAAGGCGCATGGTGGCCGCTGGCTGTAGACTTAGGATCTTTCCTTTGTAGAAATTCTCCTTTGTACAATGTTTTCTAGACATGTAATAGACTTTTATATATATAAATAAAAGTCCTTCTTCAGATGTCTATGGCTATTGATCTTGCTGTGAAGTGTCCTGTTCGAGTTCTGGTGCCTGTAGTGTCTGGCGCATGGTCTTTCTGGTTGTAAAATTCCATGCTTCTACAGAAACCGCTATGATGAACGAAGCCCAATCTGAGAATTGGGAACCCGTGAAAACAGCGATGGATGGTCGTTGATTCATCTTGCATGTATCAATCAATGCTGAATCTGGCATACCAGGAGGCATCTTTAAATTAGCCTGTCGGAAACGTTCGATGAACGTCCGAGTATCTTCTTTCTCCTTTTGTTTGATTTCTATCAAGGAGAACATGTTCATGTCCATACCTCCTTCATAGAAGCGGGAGAGAAACATTGCCTTAAATTCGTCAAAAGACGAAATACAATTGTCGGGTAAACTTCGATACCAATCATAAGCCGAACCCGTCAGGCACCCGATGAACACTCGAGTGAGAAGAGCGTCATCTTTCTGCAAGTGTACAGTCATAATATTAAAGTAATTGATATATTGACTGGGAGATGCTTTTCCATCGAACAAAACCATAGATTGTGGCTTGAATTTCGGTGGAAAGGGTACATCATTCCAATGAGGAGGATAAGGTTGCTTGATCCCTAACCTCTGGAGTTGATCTTTGTGCCTCAAAACTTCAAACTGTGCTTTGAGCTCATGCACTGCTTGAATGGCTTCACTGGTTTGGGGAAGCACATTTGATTGAATGGTTGTTGGATGTACCGTAATCCCTACTAGAGGTGGTACATCTTCAGGGATGATGGGATCTGGAGATGCAGAATTTTGATTAACAGCCGGCTCTTGAGTATTCAAAGGTATTTCAGCCCCTTGACTATCTTGAGTTTGTGCTGCTACTGGTACTGGTGTTATTACCGTCGGTTGAGTAGTTTGCTGATTCAAAATTATCTGATGCATACTTTGCACCATGTTAAGCATATCTTTCAGTAATTGCTCAACGGCAGTGAGACGTTGTTCTGTATTAGCAGATGACGTCTCTGGTTCATCTCTAACAGCGTAGGATTCAACCTCTCGTGAAGATACGGAAGGATTTGTATAGAAGTATGAATCCACACTATCGGTATCAGACTCAAAAGATTGAGTACCCCCAGCTTCTGAATCAGAAGTCTGTAATTGCCTTTGTCTTCTTGATCGAGTATTCTGATATACTCCTTCAAAGGAATCAAGAAGTCTGTTGAACTGTTGTTGACCTGGAGTTTGGGACATGTTCCGTCTTGGACGCCGTCCTCTGTTAGTATGAGATGCCATGTTGACTGATGCATATGACAGCTCATCTTCTTGGTCTTCAGCTTGATGTTGAAGCGAAAAACTCAATCGATCAAAAACTGACCGTTTTGAAGCCGAACAACAACAATTGATCACAACCTGGTGATATTCATAATGATGTTTTTCTTGGGGGAGCGTCACCGGAGATTGTGAATTTTTTACGCTTTTGTATGAGCAATTCACGTAAGTCAGAAGGAATGGAGGGAGTATTCTTCTTTATCACATTAGGGGTAGAAAAACGTTAGTACCCTGTGTGTAAAGAAGATTACTAGCAGCATTCGCAGAACCAAATTGTACATTTCTACGCGTTTGGAGTTGTGTGCGTAAATCTTGAGATTTTTTAGCACGAAGAACTCCATCTTCATGGCGCATGATTTACAAGTTGGTACTTTGCGTAAAGCAGTATAAGAAGATTGTTGGTGTAGGACAGAAGTTTTACCAACAACATTTTTACGCTGTATGCGTTTAGGTACATTCATATTAGATGTGCAAACATCGTTGTGAATTTTATCTACACTGTCACAGACAGGAGACTTACCTTTACGCGTAAAACGTAAAAATTGATTATCTACCACGTCACAGACGGGAGATTTTGTTTTACGCGAGGAGCGTAATTTGTGTGTATCTACCACGTCACAGACGGGAGACTTATTTTTACACTCAGAAGCATTAGAATCTGCCACATTACAAATGGGAGACTCATTCTTATGCCTTGAGCGTAAAATTTGGTTTTTACCCAGTGGGCGTAAAACCTGGTTCTTACGCAGTGGACGTGGAACCCGATCATCTACACCGTCACAGACGGGAGACAAATTGTCACACTTAGAGAGCGACGCCGAAGTAAGGACTGCCTCGTTATGAACGGAAGCCCCTACGACAGGAGAGGGAAGAATTCCCTTGTTATCTACAGCAACAGAGAGATCAGAAGCTATTTTGGATTTAGGAATCCAAACTTTTCGTGCTTTGCGAGACTTTTGAACATTGGAGCAGCGAGAACCACCCCCAGTTCGGAGCATTTCTTCGTAGGCAGTCTGGTCGAAGTGCACAACCAGAGTCTTCTTGGTCGAACCGACCGAAACATCATCATATTGAGCAATTTCCTCCTCGTCAGAGGAGAAGGTCGTCCCCAGCAGAGTCGCCATTTTTGTTTCACTTAACAAAATGCCTTGGAGGAATTGGCTTTTGAAAATAAAACGAGAAAAAGTACAAGACGTACAAATTTGATTCTGGGGAAGTATTGCTGTAGAAGTCAGATTTGTAAATGATCACTTTGTTCCTTGGACCATATGATGATGATGAAGATCACTGCATGAAGTAGAACAACTGGAAGAACTAAGTCACCAGAAAGGTATCGACGCACTTGGGCACTGATGGCGAGGCCGAATGCTTTCCTGCTTTGCTTCACTCTGTTCTGAAAGAAAGGTTGAAGAAGAATGCTCTGGAGAATCAAAATCTTTAAGTTCTGATCTCTGTATTCTCTCATGTCTTTGTCCTTGTGTTATGAGAAAAATAAGTCTATTTATAGACTTGGGCTCTTGTGCGTAAAAACTTAGCAAAAGTTCCATCTTTACGCTAATAACTGCCATCCACGATCGAAGCCAACCTCTACATATGTTGACATGTGTCCCTCATTTCAGTAAGAATAGGATGCATGTACACACATTCTTCGAGAAGAATGGCATGAAAGCCACGTAGGCAGACCACGTTCCAAGCTGGTGGAGGAGAATAGGGCGTAAAAATAGCCCCAATGTACTCTGAGCGTAAAGCAGTAGATTAGGCGTAAAATAGCCTTGACATAGACTTCCCGCATAAAGTGGTTGTTAAATAACCTTGAGCGTAAAATAGCTCAAATAGACTTTACGCACACGTCAGTTGTTGAGCGTAAAAGCTCGTATAGTCTTCGTGCGTAAAAGAAGCCGTAGTGTGAGCGTAAAGTAGCTCAATCCACACATTAAACGACAACATTGGTCTCTGTGTAAAAACAAATCCCTTTGTGATATATGCCATCATTAATATCGCCATGTCAGAGTTTGCATTAAATGCGAGATTTGACAACTTTGTCCAGCGTAAAAAATGCTGCTCTGTCCTTGGCGTAAAATCATGGGTGTAAACCCCAGCGTAAAATCATCAGCCTGTTTAGGCGTAAAGCGATTAGCCTTGTCTTGGGCGTATAGAGATTACCCGTTCTGCTAGGCGTAAAGCAGATCACTTATGAATGAGATGACCCTTTCTTTGAAGCACTTTTTACGCTCCTACAGTTATCTCGCCAGGTGTGTGATCTTGCCTTTCGCAGGTGTTCTAGCTCTAGCCGTGATCATCGCTATTTATTCGAGGATGATTGTACTTGGATCGTCTTCGCTTCGCTCGCCAAATTTATTTCTTTTCTCATGTATTTTTTCTTTACTTGTTGGTAGTGGATTTGTCTCCGCCCAACATATTGTATCGAGACAATTCATTATCTTTATATGATATCTTTTATTCATTTATTTTGTGTGGATGAGATTAGTTATGGTTCTACTACATTTTACAGCTTATGTATTCATACGAGGTTTTCGTATATTGGAGTGTACTTCGTATGTATACAGCTGGCATGTCTACGTTCCTAGTCCTACGTATTTTGGGACTGGAGCTTTACATATTTTTGTGGTGGCCCATGCAAGTCAAGATAAATTGTTTGGTTACTTTACCGTACCAAACAAGCTTGCGTATAGGATTAGAGTCTAGGATCTCATCCACATACTTGACCACTTTTCTTCGATCTACCTTTTGACTTATCGATTGCATCTTGCTTGATTCCTTCTATCATTATCCTTATTTTCCCTTCGTGCTCGCTATACGGTCACGGCTATCTAGATACATGAGGGTTTAACTACAAGCCAATAGTCTCTTATGGTCATGAACAAGCCTAGTGTCTCAATCACAAGCAAGTAAGCAGATGTCATAAGATATAAGATCACCAAATATACAATAGTAAGGCATCCCAAACATTACATATTCAGCTAATCATGAAGCTAGTCGTTACAAAACGTGAGGACTAGCAAGAGTTTAGTCATACATGATCAACCCTAGGATTTGTCAATCATGTTACAGCCCGTAGGCAGACAGTAAGTAAAATGCAATCGAGCTAAACAGGTGCTCGTTGGCTAAACGCCTCAAAAGAATATTTTTACAAGAAAGTGGGAGATCAAAATAACCCACTCGTTGCCCTGGTTACGTCTGGTGGTCACCATCGGGCTGGAAAGTTGGTAGATCCTCTGGAGCTGCTCCGAAATCTGGCCATACAAAACCAGCTGGGTCAGATCCCAAAAAGAGCAAGTGCCACAAAGGAAGCTTCACTTAGGAACTAAAACCAGCAATTAGTACAGAAGATAATAATAATATAGTAAAACTGGAGAGATATAACATCACGAGGGTATACGGTAAGATAACCATGGAACCATTCAGATAACCAGGTTACAACCCTTAAACCAAATAAGGACCGGGATTGTAACCCTTCATCTGAACCGAACTTGGTTTCTCCCATTTATCAACAAGATAATAGAAGAAAATCAGGACATGTAACAATCTTATACAGGATCAAGACAAGACTAGACTGATTATTCTTCATTCAACAATTACGGCCAAGCAATAAGTACGGCTTGATACTTTAACTAACTATGGTTATCACAGGCCTAGTTACTAGCAAGATGCAATGAGATTATTCCACAGCCACAAGCCCTGCAGACCATCCAGGTTACCCAGGTCGAATATTAGGGGTTGAATTCAAGTGGGTACATCGTCCAGGAAATGCATGTACCCTTAAGTGACTTAGAGGGTGCAACACATGACAGTGTGCTAGAAATTTGCCCTACTCGACGGCAGGCTACAGATCCCAAGAGCGCCCAGGTAACGGGATTGCCTGTAGCTGGGAAATCTCTTCATGACTATTGTGTTATTCTAGTTATTAACCTTAGTCCCTTTCAGTGGGTATCCCTGACCGTGGTACTCAAGAGACCCATCCTAAACATGATACAAGACCGGACTGGTTTAATTGTACAAGCACAATCGCCCACGGTGTTCAGGTTATTCATACTTGTTATGTCATGTCATGTTAGCCGTCGTAACAGCATGTCAGGTTTTCTTGTTAGGAGTGCGCCACGGCGGGCCACTATCATGCATTATCATGTTGTGCCCATGTATCATGTCAGGTTCACGTATCATATCGTGTTCATGCCACAATTATCTCACATTACACTAAGGATCAAGAAAAACAATACGGATAAGGTAACAAGAATTGTCATGGCAAAATAAATGGTACAAGAGATAAAAGGGGTGTCAGGGACAGCATGCACCAGCAAACAGCATGTGCCAAGACAGCATGCGCCAGCAAAACAGCATGGCAACAGTGTTTTGCCAGCAAATAGCATGCGTCAGGAAACAGCATACGCCAGGACAGCATGCGCCAGCAAAACAGCATGCGCCAACAAACAGCATGACAACAGTATTTTGCCAGCAAACAGCATGTGCCAGGAAACAGCATGCGCCAGGACAGCATGCGCCAAAAAAACAGCATGTGCCAGCAAAACAGCATGCGCCAGCAAACAGCATGGCAATAGTATTTTGCCAGGAAACAGCATGCGCCAGAAAACAACATGCGCCAGAAAACAGCATGCGCCAGCAAACAGTATGGCAACAGTGTTTTGCCAGCAAACAGCATGCGCCAGAAAACAGTATGCGCCAGGACAGCGTGTCCCAGCAAAATAGCATGCGCCAGCAAACAGCATGGCAACAGTGTTTTGCCAGCAAACAGCATGCGCCAGAAAACAGCATGCGTCAGGACAGCATGCGCCAGCAAAACAGAATACGCCAGCAAACAGCATGGCAACAGTATTTTGCCAGCAAACAGCATGGCAACAGCTTTTTGCCAGCAAACAGCATGCGTTGCTCATTTTCTCCAACCAGCTTCCAATGGCCATGAAAAACCAATGAACCAAAAAGACCATAAATCACTCAAAATAAGTCGAAATCAGGACTTCTAATAGTCTTAATTGGGTAGAATAAAATTTCGTACAATATGGAACCGTCAAAACTTGAAAACAAGAAGGTTTGATAGATCAAAACCATGAAAATCCGAAAATGGCTAAAACCTAGATCTATAAGAAAATATACAAGAAAATGTAAAATGACAAGAACTCAGATGGATTAGAAAGTTGCATAGAAGAGTTTAGAACAATAAAAATGGTGGGTTCCTTCATGAAGCAAGTTGCACTTGCCTAGGCTAGGGTTCTCTTGGTTGGTGGTGGAGAGTAAATGAAGAAGGAAGGAAGTAAAGAGGAGAGAGAAATGGAAGGGGTTATAAATAAGGAGGGTGGTGGTAGGTAGGAGGGTTCACCTTTGGTTCATAATGAACGAAAGCAAACCAAGCCAAGCCGAACCAACCCAAGAATAAACCAATCAATGAAATGCTAGAATAAATCAAGCAGGAAGACATGCAATACGGGTCAAATTACGTATACGTATACCAAGATATGCAATACGAACCACAGGCATTACAACTCTACCCACCTTAAAAGAATTCCGTCCTCGAAATTTAATAAAGAGGCTAGAGGGGCAAGGACAAGCTATACTAATCACAAGCAAGCTATAAGGCAATCAATCAAGCAATCAATCATGCAAGCAAGGAATCGAAGCCACGAGGCATAAGGAGGACATTATAGCTCACGAGTCAAACAGATCGGGATATCGCGATCGGATATCATCCTCACGCTCCCACGTTGACTCACCCAAAGAGTGATGACCCCAAGCAACTCGGACTAACTTGATAGTCTTATTCTTGAGTATCTTCTCTCTCCGGTCCAATATAGACACGGACCTCTCCTCAAACGAAAGGTTGGTATTAACAACCAATTCCGAATGATCTAGAATGTGGCTCGGGTCCGGAATATACCGTCGTAGTTGGGATACAAGGAATACGTCATGCACCTCGATTAGTGACGGCGGAAGAGCGAGACGATAGGACACATCTCCTACTCGCTCTAGAATATTGAACGGCCCTATATACCTAGGACTAAGCTTTCCCCGTACGCCGAAACGAATGACGCCATGAGTAGGCGAGATCCTAATATAGTGTCCCGTCCCGCAAAGTCAATCGAAAGAATCGAAATGCCGACGGCGTTCGGACTTAGCCTTGCAACGGCTACTCGAAGGCTCGTTCGGTCGAGGCGACTCCTCGCACACAGGTAGGGTAGTTTCGGTGAACTTGCCTCATCTTAGCCTTCACTTAATAACTCGTATGTTTTCAACTTGCACAAGTAGGCTAACATAAAAGCTGCGAATGCACATAGCTAAAGGAATAATCTCGACCCGTCGGAATGTCTTAGAACATGGAAAATGGTCCCACGGTCTTTATAGAAGTCGGCTCAGCGTGCTTTCAAATGACACTCGATCCTTCGATCCCGTGGCTTGGGAGAAGGAAGCTTGCCTAAGTTGCTAAGTTGCCCCGACACTCGAATAAGCCTAAGTCATAGGCGTCGCCCGCTTGAATGCTTGAAAAGCATGTACGGTCCCGTCGTTTTGACCCAACGCTTGTATTGACCTAAGTTATAGGCGTCGCCCGTGTGAATGCTTGAAATGCATGCACGGTCCCGTCGTCCAAGACTTGGCGTAGCCGTCGCAGTCCCGCAAGTTAAGTCGTCTTGCACGGCTGTTGGCTTAAGTCTAGGCACGAACTTGGTTGTTCAAGTCGACCCCGTGCATAGCACGTTCTCTCGATGCGTAGCTCGGCATAGCCCTTGCTCGTCGAGTCGTTGCCCGAATAAGTTAGACAAGTATTGTGCCGGGCTATCAAAGCCATTTCTACCACTGTCCCGCTCTAGCTGCGGTTGTCAAGTTGCGTAGTCCCTCGAGAACAAGGCTCGTCGTATAAAGTATATGACATGAGCGATAGCATCGCCTAGAGAACCAGGTCTGTCTAAGGCACGAGCTACGGTCGGTTTAGTTAAAAAAATATGCCATAGACAAATGAAGCCCACGCGACTGGCTGTCACCGAGATCGGTCCCGCTACTTGGGAGTCTCGCTAAGTCTTGATAAGTCCCGCACACGAGATCGGTCCCGCTACTTGGGAGTTTCGCTAAGTCTTGATAAGTCCCGCACATGAGATCGGTCCCGCTCGCGAGATCGGTCCCGCTACTTGGAAGTCTCGCTAAGTCTTGATAAGTCCCACACACGAGATCGGTCCCGCTACTTGGGAGTCTCGCTATGTCTTGATAAGTCCCGTACACGAGATCGGTCCCGCTACTTGGGAGTCTCGTTATGTCTTAATAAGTCCCGCACACGAGATCGGTCCTGCTACTTGGGAGTCTCGCTATGTCTTGAAAGGAAACACACGAGATCGGTCCCGCGGCTTGGAAGTCTCGATAGAAAGTAGGAAAACATGGTCATGAGTAAGGAAGGACTTGATAGATCGAGTTGCATGGTCATTGGACAACTTGTCGACAAGGTGTAGTCTTCTCGAATGATCACCGGGGCGCCGGGATCATTCGGCCTGGGGAAGCGAGGCGGCTTAAAGAATGATGTCGGATAACCGCATAGAGATATCGGCGCTTCTGGGGCTAGTTACCCATGGAAGGGCGGTCCGATATTCCTGCCTAGCCGAGTCCAAGATAGCTTGACATTGCTAGTGACTACTCATATAGTTGTGTCGGCAATAGCGGCAATCCGCATGTTTGCCTTTGGATAGCGTCAAGTACTAGCACGGCGTTGGTCAAATCATGAGACAGTCTAGCACGACTGTATAAAGTTAGCAAGATGTAATCCCGTTAGTGCCAGCCTTGTATCGGCACGAAAGGAATGAGTTATAGCTTATGTCAGAGAGACACGTGCTTCGGCACTAAGCAAGGCTTTCGCGTATCATTATTGGCATTCGCGTATTGGCTTTCGCGTATCGGCATTGCTAAGTCAGGGAGTCATTAGGCATGACCTGCACGAGTCGTTACCCCTTGACGTCGCTAGCACGAGAATTGGTCTAGAGGCACGCAAAAGTATTGAAAGTCTTGGCACGGCCGAGTTTGCATGAGTTGCTCCTCGGCGAAGCGCTATCTCGAATGCGTTGAAGTCTCTCGAATAGAGTATGGCGCGACCCTGCCGTTCCGAGTTGAAGTTTGGTCAAGCACCTAGGCGATGAGGCACTGCCTCGATCGAAACACATATTGGCATGGCACGACCCTGTCGTTGCACGACCCCGTCGTTGCACGACCCTGTCGTTGCATTGTTAAGTGTAGGCCGAGACGTCTTGTTCTAAAATAGAATCTAAGGCAAGATTAGAAAGACAATCGTAAAGGGACTTGTAAGCTGCACAAAGTAAATGAACGTATCGGTTTTGTATGGGTGGGCGAGGAGCTCACTCCACCAGTACAGTTGAGTACTGACACCCACACAGTTTCTATGAGCAGGCACAGGTAGAAGCTCGTGGCGCGGAGTTCGTTTGGATGCGTCAAGGCACGGAGTTCCTTGGCGAGTCGAAGCGTGCGGCCGCGTGGACTCAAAGACTTATACAGGACATAATGTGTGGACATCGCCTTCCGAAGCTTCCGCTGGATTCAAGTATTGTATCGAGAGATGAGAGAGAGCATAGTGACTTGTAAATGAGAGAAAAGTGAGCACAAGAGACTTGTAATTTGGCCTTGCTCCCACAAATGTAATCTTGTATTCAATATCAATAAAGAGCTTCTTTTGAATGACTTGTGTTCATGTGTGCTTGTTCAAAATTTCCGCTGCATGTTTCAATATTTCTACTTGGGACTTCTGTGCGACGACCCCGTCGCCGCCGATGTAATCGGCCGTTATGAAACTGCCTTGCACGAGCGTAATCTAGGCTCGTACAGCATCATGCCTTAGCGAGGACGATCGCTCCTACGGGAGCGGGGCGTGACATAATGGTATCAGAGCACGGCTTTACGTCCTTGGACTTCACGTCGAATTTCTCAGTTTTGAAAGCTCGTCATTGGAAAATAAGTGTACGCTCTCTCTCGAATGCCCTCGGCATGTCCATACAATAAGTCTAAATATTTTCAAAAGCTTGTGCAAGCGTTCACTCGAATGCATCAGTAGGCTATCGCTAAATGCATCGGTAGGCCTTTGTGCCGAACGGTGTCAAACTTGTCTTGATATAAAGCATATACTAAAGTTAGCAATTCGCGTGCGTGCCCAACTAGTCCTACGTCGACATTAGCAAATGAGCGTTTAAACTCGAATATAGTCTACACGGGATAGACATGCACACGGCCTTTTGGCTAAGTTGTGCCGCGTGTCGCGCACCTCGACCTTTTGGTGCGAACGAGTTGCGAGCGATATCAAGTACCACTCGGTCAGAACGAAGCTACACTTAGAGTGTCTATCGATAGGAATGCATCGAGTTAACGCTTAGGCGTACACAGATGATTGATGTGGATTTTGAAGAATAGTACGGCGACTTAGTACGTAGGTGCGACGCGAGCGACTACGCTAGAGATTCGTCGAACGAATCTGAAGGATGTCTTAGCGAACGATGCGAACGTGATTATGGATTAAATCAGGATGGCTCGAATCTGAGTGGTGTATGGTTTGTCTTGGAAATCATTCGAGCAAAATTGAGGATTACGAATAACGACAAGTATGTCGGCGAGGCGATGCGATAGCGCAAAGCCTTAGAACGCGTCACGCTTAGTTGATCGTGACTTCGAAAGTCCCGAGCGAGATATCGTTCGCTCTGGTTCCATTACTGCTCGTGTCCGCCCTGGAGAAGGTTCTCTCCCCTACTGGTGCCCAGTCGAGCCATGCTCTCGCTGCTCTTCCTCTTGGGCCTCACCCACTACTGAGAATGAAGCACCCCTATAGAGAAAGATATAAGATTATCAAGTCCGAACGAGGAAGATTTCGAGGATGCAAGTCAGGTTAGAGATCAAGGCAAGGACAGAGAATTCGAAACAGAATTTCAAGGGGAACAAGTTTTGATTGAGACTCCTAATAATTCGCAATACCCCACAAGTCTGAAAAACAGACCTGCATGGGCCACCACTAAAACTTTGTCACTCCCCAGTACCGAAATACGGAGACGGACTAGGCCAGCTACTCCATATGAGGTACGTAACGTCATACGGCGATCGTGGCTGTCGAGAGACTAGGGGGTACATGCTACAATCAAGTCTTCTATGGTCCCACAGAGTTCTATGTCTCAATCATTTAAATCACATCAGCAAATAAATGAACATTAAAGATAAAGCAGTAAGGCGTCCCCGACGCTTCATCAAAATGATCATGAGAGACTAGCTTTATAATTTAGCTATCTCATAGAGTCAGGAGTACAAAATTATACACAGCTGCAGTCTGTTTAATTACAATTATGTACTGACACAAAATATCAAGTAATCCGACTAACAGGTGCCGGTGGCTAAATGCCGCACAAAAAATATAAGCAGGAGTGGTGGAGAAGAAATCCACTCGAGTCCCCGAACCGCCATGCTCCTAGTATGCACCATGGATGTCAGGGAGGAAGATCGTGTCCTCTAGCTCTGCTACGAGATCTGGCCAAACAAAACCAGCGGGGTCAGCCCCGAATAGCAAGTACCGCCAAAGGGGCACAAGAGATAAGATTAAAAACCCAGTTTAAAAGAATGATTGATAATAATAATGCTCATGCTACTATTATAGGGTAGCGCAACATCCTCGAACCCATATGGCACCCTTACAACCAAACAAGGACAAAAGGTGCCGCATGGAGTCGGGACGTGTCGTATCCTATAACTTTCACATAAGTAAAAAGGTATAAACAATAAAATCTCCTGATCGTGACTTCTGTCGATAGCCTATCGCAGCACAATAACCAACCCAACAATCAAACAAGAACATGGGTTGGATCATGTACTATGATAGACCATATTCCTCAGTCACTCACAGGAGTAGCACTTCACAACCAGAATAAGTCTTCCATTCATAACTTCGATCCACAGCCTGTCATAGTACGATAACCAACCCAACAATCAAACAAGAACATGGGTTGGATCACGTACCATGACAGTCCGCTTCCCTCAGTTATTCACGGAAGGTAAATAGGATACACGCAAGTCATTTTCGCGGCCAATCAAGTCTACGAGTTTCTAGTGGGATGAGGTTATCCTCGCATCATGTTATTTCAAAATCCTCAGATCGTATCCTTCCAGTAAGGCTAGCCAACCAGGGGTTCGCGTAGACAGGTGTCATTGAGCACAGGTCCCTCGTAAGGCCACATTGCCAAGACATATAATATATAGCAGGAATTAATCGGATACAGTCATCCACTCGTTGCGGATGACACAGTATCCGTGGAGACCAGCCGGCGCGTCAAGATAATATCTCAAGGCGGCTGGTGTAACATGATCTCGGGATTCTGCCCTCCCCATGCATCTAGTATATTAGTTGCCTAGTTTAACCCTAGGTAAAATCTTGGACTCACATGCTGTAGCCTGTATGATTATCCTCCTAAATGTCGTACTCAAGTACGAGTACCCCAAAAGAGGATCCATGTCAATCAGTATGTCAACATGCTCTACCCTCCTTGGTGTAATGCATCATTGCAAATATGCTACGTGGAGTTACGATTCATTTGTCGAGCATGAACGAGAACTGGGACATTCAGGTACAAGTATCAGGTAGGAACACTTTGTTCACCGGGGTCACATTAGTGCTCATATCATGCTCAGGACAAAAGGCGTAAGAATATATAGCATACACAAACATTTACATATATATATACAATATAATATATACATATAAAAATATAAGGTATAGGGGAGTCCAGGTCAGAGCGCGCTCAAGTCAGGCTACGCTCAGGTCAGCCTACGCTCAGGTCAGCCTACGCTCAGGTCAGCGTACGCTCAGGTTAGCCTACGCTCAGGTCAGCCTACGCTCAGGTCAGCCTACGCTCAGGTCAGCGTACGCTCAGGTCATACGCTTCCAAAAGGCAGCGTATGGGGTCCATACGACTCCTTGTCAAGCAAGCGAGCGTATGCAAGACATACGCCTCCAAAAGGTAGCGTATGGGGTCCATACGACTCCTTGTCAAGCAAGCGAGCGTATGCGAGATATACGCCTCCAAAAGGCAGCATTTGGGATCCATACGACTCCTTGTCAAGCAAGCGAGCGTATGCAAGACATACGCTCCAAAAGACAGCATATGGATCGGACCGCGCTGCGCTAAAGAGTACGCGCAGCTCAGTGGCGCAAGCTAAAAAGCTCGCACACTGCTCACTGTCTTCTCCAAAACAGCAAGAACTCCATGGTTGAACCCCAAAGCTTCAAAAGTCCATAATTTGGTCAAAATAAGTCCAAATCCAACTTTTCAAAGGTCAAAATTGGGTAGAATAAAATTCTCTACAACATGAAACCATCAAAACTTGAAAATAATGAAGTTTGGTAGATCAAAACCAAGAAGATCCGAAAATGGTTAAAACCTAGATCTACAAAAATTAAAGCTTCAAAATGGAAAACTTCAAGTTCTAAACTAGTATAGAATGAGGAGAAGAACATATTTTGGCAAATAATTTTGTAAGAAAATATCAACATCATTTATGGATCAATCTCTTGAGCAAGTTGGCACTTGCCTTGGTTGGTGGAGGAAAGTAAATGAGAGGAAATAAATGAGAGGAGAGAGAGAGATGAGTTATTATATAGAATCTTGAACCCATGGGTTCATGATGAACCAAAGGGTTCATGATGAACCATTGGTGGACCAAGAATAGGTTACCCAAATGAGCCAAAACTGTAGGCCCAAATGCAGAAAATAAATTACGAAACAATATTTTGTCGAATATTTTGGGAAATACATGAAGAAATACAGTATATAAATATCGTATAAATACAAAGTAAATACAATTTATCGGTTTACGTATTAAAATACGTATTCCAGGATCGGGGAGTGACATCTCTACCCTTCTTAGAAAAATTCCGTCCTCGAAATTCTAGCCAAGACAGGATAGTGAAATCAGGACAAGCAAGGCACAATCATATACAAGTTAACTATCATAGCAGTTATTATCATACATCACAAAGTGCAAAAACAAGTAGGTGCAGATAAGCATGGAATCGTGTCAATAAGGCGTAAAAAATATATATATATACCTCATTAGTCAAACAAATACGGATACCGAGATCTGATCTCGTCCTCGCGCTCCCAGGTTGACTCTCCCAAAGAGTGATGGTTCCAAGAAATACGGACAAGGCTTATCGTCCGATTCTTGAGTACCTTCTCTCGCCGGTCCAAAATAGACACGGGTTGTTCCTCATAAGTTAGATCGGTACCAACGACTAACTCAGAATGATCGAGGACATGACTCGGATCCGGGACATACCCACGTAATTGGGACACATAAAACACATCATGTATACCAGTTAACGAAGGCGGAAGGGCAAGTCGATAAGCCACATCGTCTACCCGAGCGAGAATCTTAAAAGAACCAACGTATCTTAGACTAAGCTTTCCTCGGGTTCTAAATCTGATGATACCCCGAGTAGGCGAAATCCGCAGAAATATTTGGTCGCCAATTCTAAACTCTAGAGGCCTACGATGCTGATCTGCCCAATGACGATGTCGGTCCTGTGCAACTCGAAGGCGCTCTCTGACCAACTTAACTATCTCCACAGTCTGCGTGGTCATCTCTGGCCCCAACAACTTCCGTTTTCCGACGTCGTCCCATGCCAAAGGGGACCTGCACTTCCTTCCGTACAATGCTTCAAACGGGGCCATCTGAATGCTAGCCTGATAGCTGTTGTTATAGGAGAACTCCACTAGATGAAGGTGATCCTCCCAAGATCCGCCAAAATCCATGGTACACGCCCGTAGCATATCTTCTAATGTCTGAATGGTTCTTTCTGATTGCCCGTCAGTTTGTGGATGATAAGCAGTACTGAATCTTAACTTGGTTCCCAAACTTTGGTGTAAGCTCCGCCAAAAATGGAAAGTAAACCGCGTATCCCGATCTGATACTATACTAACTGGAACACCGTGCTGCCTTACTATCTGCTTTATGTACATTTTTGCTAGCTGTTCAGTAGTCTGTCCAACTCGAAAGGGAAGGAAATGAGCGACCTTCATGAGTCGATCTACTATTACCCAGACTGTATTCTTGCCAGCCGGGGATCTAGGTAAACCGGTCACAAAATCCATCGTGATGTGCTCCCATTTCCATTCTGGGATAGGAAGCGGCTGTAGCAATCCTGCTGGTCTCTGCTGCTCGGCTTTCACCTGCTGACATACCAGACACTTGGATACAAATCTTGCTATCTCTCCTTTCATGCCATTCCACCAAAAGAACTGCCTGATATCTCGATACATCTTCGTTCCTCCTGGATGAATGGAGTAAATAGAACTATGAGCTTCGAACATAACTTCTTACCGAAGGTCTCCACTCGGTACATAGAGTCTGCTTCCAAACCTGAGCGTACCATCTTCATGAATCACTAACTCCTTCCTATGGCCTGATTCACACTCCGATCGCAACTTCTGAATCTGTGGATCTCCTGCTTGTGCTACCCTTATCCTCTCTACTAAGGTTGACTGAATCTGCATACTGGTCATTCTTCCTATATCCCTTGGCAAAACTACTTCGATTCCCATACTCTGAAGGTCTTCTAGAATATGCTTCTGCGAGGTCAAGATAAAGGCACTGTCTCTCCTATTCAGTGCATCTGCAACTATATTCGTCTTGCCTGGATGATACTGAAGATCTAAATCAAAATCCTTCAGCAGTTCTAACCATCTTCTTTGCCTCATGTTCAAATCTCGCTGTGTGAATACGTATTTCAAACTCTTATGATCAGTATAGATCTCTACCCGATCCCCATATAAGTAATGCCTCCACAACTTGAGTGAAAATACCACAGCTGCTAACTCCAAATCGTGAGTCGGGTAATTCTTCTCATGGTCTCGAAGCTGCCGAGACGTATATGCTATCACCTTTCCATGCTGCATCAATAAACATCCAAGACCCTTCCCTGATACGTCACAATATACTGTAAAGCCTCCCGCTCCTACTGGAAGCGTCAAGATCGGGGCTGAGATCAATCTCTTCTTCAATTCTTCAAATGATGCCTGACAGCTAGCTGACCAAACAAACTCTACGTCCTTGTGCGTCAAACGCGTTAAGGGCACAGAGATCCTGGCAAAGTCCGCCACGAACCTTCTGTAGTAACCAGCTAATCCTAAGAAAATTCGTACTTCTGCAACCGTTCTCGGGACCAGCCAATGCTCTACGGCCTCAATCTTCTTCGGATCCACTGACACTCCTGCTCTAGAAATTACATATCCCAGGAACGAAATGTGGTCTAACCAGAATTCACACTTGTCGAGCTTCGTATAAAGTTGATGCTCCCTCAATGTCTGCAAGACAGTCCTAAGATGTTTCTTATGCTCCTCTTCACTGCTGGAATAGACAAGGATATCATCTATGAACACCACCACAAATTTATCCAAATACGGCAGAAAGATGCGGTTCATTAAATCCATGAATACTGCAGGGGCGTTGGTTAGTCCAAAGGGCATTACTAAAAACTCATAATGCCCATATCTAGATCTGAATGCTGTCTTCGGTATGTCCTGCTTCCGGACTCTTACTTGATAGTATCCCGACCGAAGATCGATCTTGGAAAAGACGCTGGCCTTGCTCAATTGGTCAAACAGGTCATCAATCCTTGGTAGCGGGTACTTATTCTTCACTGTTACTGCATTCAGCTTGCGGTAGTCGATGCACATCCTCGTCGACCCATCCTTCTTGGGAACTAGAATCACTGGCGCGGCCCAGGATGATTTACTGTCTCGGATGAATCCCTTAGACTTCAACTCTTCCTCATGTTGATACAACTTATCCTGTTCTGACGGCGACATTCTGTAAACTCTGTCTGCAATAGGCCTCGATCCAGGGTTCAACTCAATGCTAAATTCTACCTCTCTGACTGGAGGTATCCCTGGGAGCTCATCAGGGAAGACGTCGAGAAAATCTTCGACCACTCTCGGAATCTGTCCTGGCTCTGACACTGCTGCTGAGAGGACGCCTCCGGCCTGATTCTTCAAGGTTCGAGTAAAGATGAACTGTTCCATCCCAGGAACGCTGAATATGACCCTACCTCCTCTACAATCAATTGTCGCATGACTGTCTCTCAACCAGTCCATGCCAAGAACAACATCAAAATTCCCCATAGGGAATTCAATCAATGATGCGGGCAGTAAATGCCCATACACCTCTACCGGACATGAAAAGCGCACTCTGCTCACTTCTACGAGCCTATTGCCGGTGAGTATATCCATCCTCTCCGGCAATGCCTCAAACACTAGTCCAATCCGTTTAGCATATTGTGCAGAGATGAATGAATGGGTAGCGCCTGAATCAAATAATGCTACAGCAGGAAATGAGGTGACGAGAATTTTACCTGTCACTACGTCACTAGACGCTAGAGCCTCTTCCAAAGATAATGTGAGAGCCTGGCCCTGGCCCCGCGGAGCCCCTTGTTGCGGCCTTCCTTGACCATGTTGTTGCTGCCTCTGAGGGCCTCCGGCTTCCTGTGCTTGGCGAAACATCTGAGCCTGCGTTGGTAGACGCTGGGCTAGGGGCCTCACTGCTAATACTGGCCCTCCACTCGGGGTTGCCACCGGGGCTGGCAACGCTGGAAACTGCTGAGCTGGCCCTCCTGGCCTCTGCATCATAGGACAAGTGGAGATACGGTGGTCTGAACTACCACACCTCAAGCATAAGCCATTCGCTGACCGGCACACCTCTCTCGTGTGCCCTGCCTTTCCACAGAATGTACAGCCCTGGGGTGCTCCCTGATGCTGCTGTTGGTTCCTCGGCTGCTGATGCCGAACTGGTGTCGTATTAGTTGACACGGCCGTCCTCCACGGCGCTCCTGCATCATGAATACGTACACCGGGTGCTGGTGCCGATGTTCGCTGTATTGCTCCTCCTCCAACCTGGGAATGAGATCTCTTCTGACCTCCTGTCCTCGATGCCAACCTCTGCTGGGTAAGCTCGTGCCTCCGAACGGCCGTCAAAACAGCGTCAAACGTCTGGTAGTCGTATCCCTCCACAAGCTGTAATAGTTCCAAATGAAGTCCCTGCTGGAACCTCATAGCTTTTTCTGGCTCCGTTGCCACCATTGTTGGTGCAAAACGGCACAATCTGCAGAACTCTGCTGCATACCCATCTACGGTCTTGCCTGCTTGCTTGAGACTAATAAACTTCTGCTGGAGCTCATATCGAGCTACTACGCCAAAATACTTGGCCTTGAATCGTTTACTGAAGGTGGTCCAACGAACAGGGCGTCTTATACCAACTTCTTCTGATGCCCACCAGTCGCGGGCAAGATCCTGAAGTACTAATTTGACCTGATCAACCTTCTCATCATCTGGAACCTTGGCTGCCACAAGAATGGCTTCAATGTCTTGAATCCATGCATCCGCAGTGATGGCATCCTCCGTGCCATCAAAATACCTCGAGTTCAAGCGACGGAACCTTTCTGATGCTCCCGAGTCAACCCCGGCACTCCTCTCAAGAGCTAACTGAATCTCTTGGTTCAGTAACACGTTCTGCTCCTGCTGCTGAGTCTGTTGCTGTTGGTGAGTGACAAGAATCCCCTGGATGACCTCCAGGAGTGCTACGGCATCTGGTACTGCCGTCGCTGCTGGTGCTACAGGAGTTTCAATAACCTGCGGCTGTACTGCCTCTGGTTCTATTTCTGCTCGTGTCCGCCCTGGAGAAGGTTCTCTCCCCTGCTGGTGCCCAGTCGAGCCATGCTCTCGCTGCTCTTCCTCTTGGGCCTCACCCACTACTGAGAATGAAGCACCCCTATAGAGAAAGATATAAGATTATCAAGTCCGAACGAGGAAGATTTCGAGGATGCAAGTCAGGTTAGAGATCAAGGCAAGGACAGAGAATTCGAAACAGAATTTCAAGGGGAACAAGTTTTGATTGAGACTCCTAATAATTTGCAATACCCCACAAGTCTAAAAAATAGACCTACATGGGCCACCACTAAAACTTTATCACTCCCCAGTACCGAAATACGGCGACGGACTAGGCCAGCTACTCCATATGAGGTACGTAACGTCATACGGCGATCGTGGCTGTCGAGAGACTAGGGGGTACATGCTACAATCAAGTCTCCTATGGTCCCACAGAGTTCTATGTCTCAATCATTCAAATCACATCAGCAAATAAATGAACATTAAAGATAAAGCAGTAAGGCATCCCCGATGCTTCATCAAAATGATCATGAGAGACTAGCTTTATAATTTAGCTATCTCAGAGAGTCAGGAGTACAAAATTATACACAGTTGCAGTCTATTTAATTACAATTATGTACTGACACAAAATATTAAGTAATCCGGCTAACAGGTGCCGGTGGCTAAATGTCGCACAAAAAATATAAGCATGAGTGGTGGAGAAGAAACCCATTCGAGTCCCCGAACCGCCATGCTCCTAGTATGCACCATGGTTGTCAGGGAGAAAGATCGTGTCCTCTGGCTCTGCTACGAGATCTGACCAAACAAAACCAGCGGGGTCAGCCCCGAATAGCAAGTACCGCCAAAGGGGCACAAGAGATAAGATTAAAAACCCAGTTAAAAGAATGATTGATAATAATAATGCTCATGCTACTATTATAGGGTAGCGCAACATCCTCGAACCCATATGGCACCCTTACAACCAAACAAGGACAAAAGGTGCCACATGGAGTCGGGACGTGTCGTACCCTATAACTTTCACATAAGTAAAAAGGTATAAACAATAAAATCTCATGATCGTGACTTCGGTCGATAGCCTATCGCAGCACAATAACCAACCCAACAATCAAACAAGAACATGGGTTGGATCATGTCCTATGATAGACCATGTTCCTCAGTCATTCACAGGAGTAGCACTTCACAACCAGAATAAGTCTTCCGTTCATAACTTCGGTCCACAGCCTGTTATAGTACGATAACCAACCCAACAATCAAACAAAAACATGGGTTGGATCACGTACCATGACAGTCCGCTTTCCTCAGTTATTCATGAAAGGTAAATAGGATACACGCAAGTTGTTTTTGCGGCCAATCAAGTCTACGAGTTTCTAGTGGGACGAGGTTATCCTCGCATCATGTTATTTCAAAATCCTCAGATCGTATCCTTCCAGCAAGGCTAGCCAACCCAGGGGTTCGCGTAGACAGGTGTCATTGAGCACAGGTCCCTCGTAAGGCCACCTTGCCAAGACATATAATATATAGCAGGAATTAATCGGATACAGTCATCCACTCGTTGCGGATGACACAGTATCCGTGGAGACCAGCCGGCGCGTCAAGACAATATCTTAAGGCGGCTGGTGTAACACGATCTCGGGATTCTGCCCTCCCCATGCATCTAGTATATTTAGTTGTCTAGTTTAACCCTAGGTGAAATCTTGGACTCACATACTGTGGCCTGCATGATTATCCTCCTAAATGTCGTACTCAAGTACGAGTACCCCAAAAGAGGATCCATGTCAATCAGTATGTCAACATGCTCTACCCTCCTTGGTGTAATGCATCATTGTAAATATGCCACGTGGAGTTACGAGTCATTTGTCGAGCATGAACGAGAACTGGGACATTCAGGTACAAGTATCAGGTAGGAACACTTTGTTCACCGGGGTCACATTAGTGCTCATATCATGCTCAGGACAAAAGGCGTAAGGATATATAGCATACATAAACATTTACATATATATATATACAATATAATTTATACATATAAAAATATAAGGTATAGGGGAGTCCAGGTCAGAGCGCGCTCAAGTCAGGCTACGCTCAGGTCAGCCTACGCTCAGGTCAGCCTACGCTCAGGTCAGCGTACGCTCAGGTCAGCCTACGCTCAGGTCAGCCTACGCTCAGGTCAGCATACGCTCAGGTCATACGCTTCCAAAAGGCAGCGTACGCTCAGGTCAGCGTACGCTCAGGTCATACGCTTCCAAAAGGCAGCGTATGGGGTCCATACGACTCCTTGTCAAGCAAGCGAGCGTATGCGAGACATACGCCTCCAAAAGGTAGCGTATGGGGTCCATACGACTCCTTGTCAAGCAAGCGAGCGTATGCGAGACATACGCCTCCAAAAGGCAGCGTATAGGGTCCATACGACTCCTTGTCAAGCAAGCGAGCGTATGCAAGACATACGCTCCAAAAGACAGCGTATGGATCGGACCGCGCTGTGCTAAAGAGCGCACGTAGCTCAGTGGCGCAAGCTAAAAAGCTCGCGCACTGCTCACTGTCTTCTCCAAAACAGCAAGAACTCTATGGTTGAACCCCAAAGCTTCAAAAGTCCATAACTTGGTCAAAATAAGTCCAAATCCAACTTTTCAAAGGTCAAAATTGGGTAGAATAAAATTCTCTACAACATGGAACCATCAAAACTTGAAAATAATGAAGTTTGGTAGATCAAAACCAAGAAGATCCAAAAATGGTTAAAACCTAGATCTACAAAAATTAAAGCTTCAAAATGGAAAACTTCAAGTTCTAAACTAGTATAGAATGAGGAGAAGAACATATTTTGGCAAATAATTTTGTAAGAAAACATCAACATCATTTATGGATCCATCTCTTGAGCAAGTTGGTACTTGTCTTGGTTGGTGGAGGAAAGTAAATGAGAGGAAATAAATAAGAGGAGAGAGAGAGATGAGTTATTATATAGAATCTTGAACCCATGGGTTCATGATGAACCAAAGGGTTCATGATGAACCATTGGTGGACAAGAATAGGTTACCCAAATGAGCCAAAACTGTAGGCCCAAATGCAGAAAATAAATTACGAAACAATATTTTATCGAATATTTTGGGAAATGTATGAAGAAATACAGCATATAAATATCGTATAAATACAAAGTAAATACAATTTATCGGTTTACGTATTAAAATACGTATTCCAGGATCGGGGAGTGACAGATTGGGATGCAACATATTGTCAAAGCTAGACGACCTCATGATCGAATACATGAATTGGTTAGAATTGGTGATTTGAATGGATTGGAATACACGCAACGAATGCATTGATGTGAATAGGTGATCGTGCTCGATGTTTAGAAATCTGAGTAACGCGAGCTTGGGTAGAAAATCCCGTACTATCGACTTTGGTTTGACCCTAGGATTAGGGTCAGTGTTGGCATTATTGTTGGGGAACTATGTTTCCAATCCTGACATTGACTTAGCCTCGAAAAGAAATGGCCTAGCGGTTAGGCGAGACGCCCTGTTTCATGAGTTATCAATCGAAAGATTGATCTTGAGGATTGGTTTGAATGGATATAGTAAATCACGAATATAGGAATACCCCTCACGAGATTCGGTTGACATGCATATATTTCAGGGATGCTTGAGTATGTGTACGATGCGACTCGAGTGAGAATGACGAATTCTCTATCATACGGCTTGGCTGAATGCATGTATTTTGGGGACGCTTGGAATGCGTGTACGATCCAGCCAAGTGATACGTTGAGTTCAAGCATGACTTGAGGAATGGAAGTGTGTCAAGAATTTGAAATTGTGTTATTGGAAAGGATCGATACTAGTGCGAGCGTGGCTCAAAATTGAAGAAACACGTAGACGGAGTGTGTACGATTAAGTCTTGGCCATAGAAATGGTAGGATGGCTTGCCATCAGGAAAGTCTCGAGGACGAGACTTGTTCTGAGTAGTGTATGATGTAGTGCCCCGTCCCGCAAAGTCAATCGGAAGAATCGAAACGCCGACGGCGTTCGGACTTAGCCTTGCAACGGCTACTCGAAGGCTCGTTCGGTCGAGGCAACTCCTCGCACGGGTGGGGTAGTTTCGGTGAACTTGCCTCATCTTAGCCTTCACTTAATAACTCGCATGTTTTTAACTTGCACAAGTAGGCTAACATAAAAGCTACGAATGCACATAGCTAAGGAAATAATTCCGACCCGTCGAAATGTCTTAGAACATGGAAAATGGTCCCACGGTCTTTATAGAAGTCGGCTCAGCGTGCTTTCAAATGACACTCGATCCTTCGATCTCGTGGCTTGGGAGAAGGAAGCTTGCCTAAGTTGCTAAGTTGCCCCGACACTCGAATAAGCCTAAGTCATAGGCGTTGCCCGCTTGAATGCTTGAAAAGCATGCACGGTCCCGTCGTTTTGCTCCAACGCTTGTATTGACCTAAGTCATAGACGTCGCCCGCGTGAATGCTTGAAATGCATGCACGGTCCCGTCGTCCAAGGCTTGGCGTAGCCGTCATACGTTCCGCAAGTTAAGTCGTCTTGCACGGCTGTTGGCTTAAGTCTAGGCACGAACTTGGTTGTTCAAGTCGACCCCGTGCATAGCACGTTCTCTCGATGCATAGCTCGGCATAGCCCTTGCTCGTCGAGTCGTTGCCCGAATAAGTTAGACAAGTATTGTGCTGGGCTATCGAAGCTATTTCTAGCACTGTGCCGCTCTAGCTGCGGTTGTCAAGTTGCGTAGTCCCTCGAGAACAAGGCTCGTCGTATAAAGTATATGACTTAAGCGATAGCGTCACATAGAGAATCAGGTCTGTCTAAGGCACGAGCTATGTCGGTTTAGTTGAAAAATATGCCATAGACAAAGGAAGCCCACGCGACTGGTTGTCGCCGAGATCGGTCCCGCTACTTGGGAGTCTCGCTAAGTCTTGATAAGTCCCGCACACGAGATCGGTCCCGCTACTTGGGAGTCTCGCTAAGTCTTGATAAGTTTCTCACACGAGATCGGTCCCGCTACTTGGGAGTCTCGCTAAGTCTTGATAAGTCCCGCACACGAGATCGGTCCCGCTACTTGGGAGTCTCGCTAAGTCATGATAAGTCCCGCACACGAGATCGGTCCCGCTACTTGGGAGTCTCGCTATGTCTTGATAAATCCCACACACGAGATCGGTCCCGCTACTTGGGAGTCTCGCTATGTCTTAATAAGTCCCGCACATGAGATCGGTCCCGCTACTTGGGAGTCTCGCTATGTCTTGAAAGGAAACACACAAGATCGGTCTCGCGGCTTGGGAGTCTCGAAAGAAAGTAGGAAAACATGGTCATGAATAAGGAAGGACTTGGTAGATCGAGTTGCATGGTCATTGGACAACTTGTCGACAAGGTGTAGTCTTCTCGAATGATCACCGGGTCGCCGGGATCATTCGGCCCGGGGGAAGCGAGGCGGCTTAAAGAAGGACGCCGGATAACTGCATGGGGATATCGGCGCTTCCGGGGCTAGCTACCCATGGAAGGGCGGTCCGATATTCCCGCCTAGCCGAGTCCAAGATAGCTTGACATTGCTAGTGACCACTCATATAGTTGTGTCGGCAAGAGCAGCAATCCGCGTGTTTGCCTTTGGATAGCGTCAAGTACTAGCACAGCGTTGGTCAAATCATGAGACAGTCTAGCACGACGTGTATAAAGTCAGCAAGATGTAATCCCGTTAGTGCCAGCCTTGTATCGGCACGAAAGGAATGAGTTATAGCTTATGTCAGAGAGACACGTGCTTCGGCACTAAGCAAGGCTTTCGCGTATCATTATTGGCATTCGCGTATTGGCTTTCGCGTATCGACATTGCTAAGTTAGGGAGTCATTAGGTACGACCTGCACGAGTCGTTACCCCTTGACGTCGCTAGCACGAGAATTGGTCTAGAGGTACGCAAAATTATTGAAAGTCTTGGCACGGCCGAGTTTGCATGAGTTGCTCCTCGACGAAGCGCTATCTCAAATGTGTTGAAGTCTTTCGAATAGAGTATGGCACGACCCTGTCGTCCCGAGTTGAAGTTTGGTCAAGTACCTAGGCGATAAGGTGCTGCCTCGATCGAAACACACATTGGCATGGCACGACCCTGTCGTTGTACGACCCCGTCATTGTACGACCCTGTCGTTGCATTATTAAGTGTAGGCCGAGACGTCTTGTTCTAAAATGGATCCTAAGGCAAGATTAGAAAGACAATCGTAAAAGGGACTTGTAAGCTGCACAAAGTAAATGAACGTGTCGGTTTTGTATGGGTGGGCGAGGAGCTCACTCCACCAGTACAGTTGAGTACTGACACCCACACAGTTTCTATGTGCAGGCACAGGTAGAAACTCGTGGCGCAGAGCTCGCTTGGATGCGTCGAGGCACGAAGTTCCTTGGCGAGTCGAAGCGTGCGGCCGTGTGGACTCAAAGACTTATACAGGACATAATGTGTGGATATCGCCTTCCGAAGCTTCCGCTGGATTCAAGTATTGTATCGAGAGATGAGAGAGAGCAGAGTGACTTATAAATGAGAGAAAAGTGAGCACGAGAGACTTGTAATTTGGCCTTGCGCCCACAAATGTAATCTTGTATTCAATATCAATAAAGAGCTTCTTTTGAATGACTTGTGTTCATGTGTGCTTGTTCAAAATTTTTGCTTCATGTTTCAATATTTTTTGCTTGGGACTTCTGTGCGACGACCCCGTCGCCGCCGATGTAATCGACCGTTATGAAACTGCCTTGCACGAGCGTAATCTAGGCTCGTGCGGCATTATGCCTTAGCGAGGACGATCGCTCCTACGGGAGCGGGACGTGACACCTAAGGAATACATGGTCGCCGACAGAGAATTCGAGGGGACGTCGATGAGAATCGGCCCAATGGCACTGGCGATCTTGGACAACTCGAAGATGATCCCGGACTCTTCTGACCACTTCAACTGTCTGGGCAATCATTTCTGGACCGAGCATCTGTCTCTCTCCAACATCATCCCAGGCTAGCGAGGATCTTCACTTCCTACCGTACAGTGCCTCGAACGGTACCATCTGGATACTGGACTGGAAACTGTTGTTGTACGAGAATTCCACCAGGTGCAGGTGATCTTCCCATGAACCACCGAAGTCAAGTGTACAGGACCGCAACATATCTTCAAGAGTCTGGATCGTACGTTCTGACTGACCATCTGTCTGTGGATGATAAGCTGAGCTGAACTGGAGACGTATCCTCAAACTCTCTTGTAGGCTACGCCAAAAGTGCGACGTAAATCTTGAATCTCTGTCCGAGGTGATACTGACTGGTACTCCATGCATCCTGACTATCTGCCTAAGGTACATCTCTGCCAGCTGAGCTGTCTACTGACCAATTCTGAATGGAAGAAAGTGAGCCACCTTCGTGAGCCTATCAACTATAACCCATATAGCATCTCTACCAGCTGGGGACCTAGGTAATCCAGTCACGAAATCCATGGTTACATGCTCCCACTTCCATTCTGGAATCGGCAAGAGCTGAAGAAGTCCAGCTGGCCTCTGATGTTCAGCCTTAACCTGTTGGCAAACCAAACACCGAGAGACAAACCGAGCTATCTCCCTCTTCATACCATTCCACCAAAAGTGCTGCCGGATATCATGGTACATCTTCGTACCGCCCGGATAAATGGAATACTGAGAACTGTGAGCTTCTGCCATGATCTCATGTCTGATAGCTCCACTGGGTACACAAAGACGCTTACCATGTCAAAGTGTACCATCTTCATGGATGCATAACTCTGGTCTTCGTCCCGCCTCATACTCTGCCCTGAGTCGCTGAAGCTTAGAATCTACTGACTGAGCCATCTTGATCCTCTCGACTATGCTGGACTGAACTTGCATATTGGCCATCAATGCCACACTGGAAGGAAGAATAACTTCTATACCCATTTTCTGAAGATCTGCTAACAGCTCTGGTTGCGCTGTTAGGAAATAAACTCTGTCTCTCCTGCTCAATGCATCTGCAACGACGTTGGCCTTCCCAGGATGATACTGCAGGTTGACATCATAATCCACAAGTAGTTCCAGCCACCTTCTCTGACGCATGTTAAGATCCTTCTGGGTGAAAACATACTTCAGGCTCTTGTGGTCGGTGAAAATCTCCACCCTATCTCCGTACAAATAGTGCCATCACAACTTAAGTGCAAACACTACTGCCGCCAACTCTAAGTCATGGATTGGGTAATTCCTCTCATGATCACGAAGTTGACGTGACGCATAAGCTATTACCTTCCCATGCTGCATCAGAACACATCCTAGGCCTCTACCTGAAACATCACAATACACTGAAAATCCTCCGGTCTTATCTGGAAGCGTGAGAATAGGAGCTGTCATCAAGCCTCGCTTCAACTTCTCAAAAGAATCCTGACATTCTGTTGTCCAAGCAAACTGCACATCCTTGCGGGTTAACTGGGTCAAGGGTGCTGAAATCCGAGCAAAGTCCAAAACAAATCGCCAGTAGTAGCCGGCCAAACCAAAAAAACTACGGACTTCTGCAACTATGCTGGGCACTGGCCATGTCTCAATGGCCACGATCTTCTGGGGATCCACTTCTACTCCTCCTCTGGTGATGATATGACCCAAGTACGAAATACGATCGAGCCAGAACTCGTATTTACTAAACTTAGCATACAACTGGTGCTCTCTGAGAATCTGAAGAACCTCATGGAGATGCTGCTCATGCTCCGCTACACTCTTGCTGTAGACCAGGATGTCGTCTAGGAACACAATCACGAACTGATCCAAATAAGGCATAAAGATACGATTCATGAGGTCCATGAATACAGCCGACGCATTGGTCGCTCCAAATGGCATCACAAGGAACTCCCAATGCCCATATCTGGATCTGAAAGCTGTCTTCGGGATGTCCTGCTCTCTGACTCTGATCTGATGGTATTCTGACCGCAAGTCGATCTTCGAAAATACTGCTGCCCCCTTGAGTTGATCAAACAAGTCATCTATCCTCGGGAGAGAGTATATGTTCTTAATTGTCACTGAGTTCAAGGTACGATAATCAACACATAACCTGGACATACCATCCTTCTTTTTCACAAGAAGCATCAGGGCTCCCCTAGGCGGTCCACTTTCATGAATGAATCCCTTGGTCCTAAGTTCTTCAATCATCTTGTACAATATCTCCAACTCTGAAGGGGCCATCCTGTAGACTCTTTTCGACACTGGGGTTGTCCCGGGGATCAAGTCAATGGTGAACTCGATCTTCCGCTCTGGCGGCATACCTGGAAGTTCTTCTGGAAAAACATCTAGAAACTCTTCAACTATCCGAGGTAACTGTACTGCTGCTACTGCCATCCGTAATATTGGAGGAGAAGGCTCAACTTCGCCTCGGAAAAAGAAAAACTCTGGCTCGCCTAGAATGCTAAAAATAACCCTACCAATATGGCAGTCTATTCTAGCATACTGGTTCCTCAACCAATCCATCCCTAAGACCACATCATAATCGGCCATCGGGAACTCTATCAATCTAGCGGAGAATTTTCTACCGCTAACTACGATCTGACACGAGGAAAACACTCTATCTACTCCCACAAGTCCGTTACCAGTAAGTATATTGAGCCTTACTGATAATGACTCGGGCTCCAATCATATCCGTGTCGCGAATCGTGCAGACATAAATGAATACGATGCATCAGAATCAAATAAAGCTGAAGCTAGAAAGGAGTTGACGAGAATAGTACCAGCCACTATCTCTCCTAGTGCCAATCCTTCCTCTGCGGTCATCACCATAGCCTAACCATGCCCTCGGGGTGCTGGTCCCCTCTGCTGAAATCCTCGTTGCCTGCTCTAGACCTGGGCTTGGGCTTGTGCATACTACAGGGGGTGTTGTTGCTGGAATGCCTGGGACTGAGGCGGTAAGGGCCTCTGAGGCTGATACTGCTGCTGCTGGACTGGAGCTAGTCCTCTCACTGAAGAGCTAGAAAGGTTGGACGATGATGAACCACCCCTATTCGGGCAGGATCCAACCTTATGATCTGCTGCTCCACAAGCCAGGCACAATCCCTGTGCCCTGCGACATTCTGCTACCACATGTCCTGGCTTTCCGTAATGCGAACATCCCACTGCGGAAAAGGGCTTCTGTTTCTGCTGCTGAGGGTACGTCGGGGCTGAATACTGAACCGACGTTACTGAGGCCGCTCATCTCGGAGCCCCAATAGTCAAAGCCCTGGCTGCGGGAGCTGGGGCTGACGACTGATTCATCTGGCTGTGAGATCTCTTCCGACCTCCGGCCCTATCCACGATCCTCTGGAAGGTATACTTATGCCTCCTAGCTGCTCTCAAGACTGCATCAAAAGTCTGATGCTCAAACTGCTCAACTGCCAATAAAATCTCCAAGTGAAGCCCCTGCTGGAATCGCTGAGCTCTATCAAACTCGGTTGCCACCAAAGTGGGAGCAAACCGACTGAGCCTGGAAAACTCGGCCGCATATCCGTCGATCGTCCTGTCCATCTGCTTCAGATTGGTGAACCTCGTCTGTAGATCGTACCGAGCTACAGCATCGAAGTACTTGGTCTGAAATCTCTCTCTGAATACTGCCCAAGCAATGGATGTTGCTAATCCAACGGCCTGTGCCGCCCACCAGCTGCGGGCAAGATCTAATAACTGCAGGCGCACTATGGCCACCTTCTCGTTCTCTGAGTCCTGGCTGTGTAACACCCAGTTTTCTAAAATGAGGGTAATTTTGAAATTTTATATTTTAATTTATTTAATTATGATATTTATTTAATAATATGATTTTTGGTAATTTTTAATCATTTTTATACCATTTAAATCATGACTTATGATTTTGGTGCATTGACTAGTGTAGCCTTAGAGACTGTTGACCTAGAGCCTAGTCATGTGATTAGGATATTTGATTAGTACATTTAGCCTAGAGGATATTTTGGTCATTTTAGAATTTATTGGAATTTTTGGGAATTTTTAGAATTTATTTTGGAATTGTTTGATTGAAGGTTGACTAGGTTGACTTTGACTAGCTTTGACTTTGTGACCTAACCCTAGTTAAGTTGGACTTGACTAGATATGAGATCCTAGGTTAAGTTAGGTCAACCATACTCTAGTTAGTGAAAACAATTAAGGATATTGAGTTTTGAATAGAAAGATTTGACCACAAGTCATGACTTGTGATTTTTAAGTCATTTGTTTAATGACTAGGCCCAAAGCCCAAGACAAATTTCAAAACCCTAAGCCCTAGACTAAGTGGCCAGCCACCATATCATCCTTGGGAACAACACCATATAAATATTCTTCTAGTTTTTAGGGTTGCCTCTTTTTAGGAAAGCTCAAGCTTGAGGAAAGGTTTGTTTCTATTTCTTTTAATCCCTACAAATCCATTCCTCTTCCTTTTTCATTCAAATCTTCTCTATTAGGTTCTAATACACCCACTCTTGCTGCTACTGAAGTTTCATTTCAGTTTGTGGTGGTTTGATTGGATTGGGACATCAAGGAGAAGAGTTATTGAAGGGGGGTTCTTATTGAAAGTTCAAGTATAGGTAAATTCCTCACCCCTCCATGAAATTTCGATTTGCTTACATATTTAGGAAGCCCTAGGGGTCCCCTAAGTGTCTGCATTGGTGTCGTGTCGAGTTTTATGAGTTTCGTGTCCATTTGGACACGTATCAGGGATAGGACGTAGGTGTTTGTCGAAACGCCACTGAGGGCATTTCCATTGTTTTTCTGAAAAGTTTTTGATTGGAAAAATAGGTTTTATGATTGATTATGGATTTCTTGTGTCGTGATGTGATTTTCGAGTCGTGTTGAGTCTGCACAGACACGTGACACGTGGTCGCGTGCGCGCGTGCACAGGCACTGTGCGTGCCATGCTGCTCGGGCGTGATTGCGACACGGACACGCGTCATGGACACTTGAAACTTGACACACACCAAGGGGCAATGTCTGCCACCCCGTGTATAAAGTTGCACGAGCTCTCGTGTCATGTCGAACACGTACGAGCACGTGCACTGATTCGTACACTGTTGCAATCGGCTGATATTTGAGCACTGACACGCACATCTCGTGTCGTGTACACGCGACGAGGACACGAGACAGGGTGTCCTATCACTAGACCTAGCCTAGATGAACACGTGGACACAATCTCGTGGGTCGTGTCGCTTTGTGTCGTGCACACGATCGAGGAGAACACGTGCACGCTGATTTCTGAATACTGTGTCCTGTGTTGCTGTTTTGGATTTTTATTGATTGGACACGTTTGTGTCTATTTTTGTGGACACAAACACATCACTTAGCACGAGTGCAATATGTTTATGTGTTACCAACCAATAGTTCATCATTTAATTTGATTTTGATTATCAATTCCCCATTTCCCCTATTCCTAAAACTGTGAAATAGTTCCCTGTTTAACTGTTTTCCCAGATTTTGAAATATGAGTTTTAGCATCATTTTAACCCATTAATCACTGCTAATTGCATGTAATTTAACGCCTAACATGTATTCCTATGTATTATCTAAATGTGTGAGGAATTTGGGGCCAATTTGGTGGTTGTGTGACTCTAAAACTGAGATTTAAAGTGATGGACTGATTTCTGGGTTTTAATGTTTCGAATTGCTAGTTATCACTATTGTGACACTGAACACAGGTTTAGATTTTGTAAACTAAATTCCTGTAACATGCCACCTTGTTTGACACACACACACTCTACAACAGGAACTATTGACACACTAACACTGTTAACTGAAAACTGTTTTTGGTGCACTGTTTTGCTATACCACACACACACACACACACAATTTCATCTACACACAGCCTCATATTCATATCACTTCTCACACACACACTCTACTGCTTTCCCTTTCTGTTAGCATACACACAATTATATCAATGTATCACTTCACTGATATTCCTGTATACAGGTTTACCTACACACTAGAACACATGAGCATATTTCACTTTCCTATTCTCTATATGTGAGTTGTATTATAGAGAGAGTGTTTTGTGTGTAGAGAGGGTGAGAGATGGTGGAGAGTTTGGGAGGGGGCAGGACAGCCCAGGTCAGTCCCACACACCCTCATGAACAGCCATATAAATCAGTCCCCCATTTTCCCTTTTGAATCACCCCCATAGCAGCCACTTAGTTGGCCCTCTAGCAGTCCATGGTACAGCCAACATTGGTCCACTCATTCACCCCATGGAAGTCCTCAAACTAGCCCCAAATGGCCCTTTGTTAGCCCCAAAAACCTGTCATATATAGCCCTGGTTCAGCCCTCAAACTTCCAGTCCATATGCCAACCCATGTAGCTGTCCAGAACATACCACAATTCAGTTCTTTACACCCAAACTTCAGTTCCCCAGTGCCACTCAAAATCAGTCCCTAACCTAGCCTCAGAACAGCCATTGAACCCCCACATGGCAGTCTAGAACCTGTCCCCATAGCTTCCATAAACTAGTCATTGATATGCCCAACATCCTGTCCTAAACACCCTATTTCCTGTCCTGTGCAGCCCCATTGGACTGTCCTAATAACAGTGCATATTAGCCAAGTATTGGACCCTCACTTGGCTGTCCCCATAGCCATGCAATACCAGTCCCTAACAGTCCTAAACACCCTCCAAGCCACCAATGTTTTAGCCTTGTATCCCTCCATCCTTCCTTCATTCATTCCTTCACTCAAAGTCCCCTATTACAGTCTCAAGTTTCAGTCCACAAATCTGTCCCTTCCTTGTGTGTGTGTGTTTGTGAGAGAGATTAGTGTGGTGAACCTAGGAGGATAGGTGTATGTGATCCTATATATATATGTGTGTTTATATAAGAGTTAGATAAGTATTTATATGTATGAGAGTTATATATGTTTTTGTGTTGTGGCCTTATATTGAGTTGGTATGTGAGTGTGGATGAGAGATATGGATGTGTGTTTAGGAGCTAGGGGTATGTGTAGGGGAGATACAAGTGTGAGCCTATATGTATATAGGTATAGGTGTGTGTGAGTTTACATATTGTGTTTATGAGTGTGGAGGATATATGAGTATGGTATCATGAGTATTGTGTGTGGTTGAGAGTTGGGTAATTGTGAGAATGGTGCAAGGATAAAGAATAAGGTAATGGGTAATAGATAACAAATACCATAATATGACTTAGATTGACCTAGTTTGACTTGGATTGATTTTCTGTGACCTTGTTCGACTTGATTGCCCTAGTGTGACTCAGTATGACCTAGTATGACCTAGTTTAGCTTGGTGTGACTTAGGGTTGACTTAGATTTGACCTAGATTAACCTAAATTCATTTAGAATGCATTGTAATGCATCTTACTATCTTTTTGGACTCATAGTGACTTGTACTGTTCTATAGGAGACAGACACCACTCCTCGGACAGTATATTCTCTTCAGACACTCAGGCTATCAGGCGAGTATATTCTCTGACCGTTTCATACTTGTATGGATTTACATTCTTGTTCTAGATTACTGTACTTGATGCTGACACGACTGTTATCACGGATTGGTACTATATGGATCTTCTTTTGAGATGTTATCTCCTTGTATTCACTAAATACATATTGTGTTGTGCATTTCACTTCCATATTGTATTTATTGAATACCCATATCCTTGTATACTCATTGTGCATATTGTACTCTCATTATCACATGAGCCCCAGGGATAGACCATTGTACACTATTGTATAACATTGTACATCTATTGTATAACATTGTACACTATTGTATAAGATAACGTAACTGGAGTAGATCCTTGTGTATTGATTGGGGAGGGGGAGTAGAATTGGTTATGTACTCAAATCCTATTGTACAATATTGTATAACTATTGTATATGTCTATTGTACACCCACGTACAATGGAGTTACCATTACATTTTCCTAGCCCGTTTATATAACCAGATTGTACTCTAAAATCACATGTTCCTTACCGTTCTTACTTATCATATTTAGATATTTCCTGTTATCAAATCTCTACTGTTTTTCATATATCTTCTTCTTTCAGCGTTTCATGTACTTTACTCTATTGCATGCTTTATATTTCCTAACTCGATATGAACTGTGTGAGATATTTTGTGCTCGTTCCCGTCCTGACTGGACCTGTTGAAAATATTACAGAGGATGAGGAGGAGGCCTGCATAGACACCTACTATGGGACAGCTGTAGATGACATGTGTGACCCAGATTTCCAGCCTGATCCACTAGCTTAGAGACTGAGGCTCCCTAGTCTAGGTGTTACTATTTCTGTCTTCTGAGATCTGATTGTATATATATTCTTTCATTTCAGTATTAGAGACTTGTATTTGAGTTGGATGTTCTGTTTTGTATGGCAGTAGACACTTAGACTCTTTCTCTCTGATTGTATCATGTGGATCTTTTATTCCAGTATCTATCTATCTTTTATTTTCATCATTCTGCCTTAGATGTGATTGAGACTGTATATTGTTATGTTACCTCCATTCGGAGTGTATATACTGTACAGGTACCTTTATATTGTTAGATGATTGACCTAGGACAGCGTTCTACCGCCGACACTGCGGCGTAGGCTGGGCGTTGTTACGTTCTCGTACCCTCACAGTGGGTGCGGGTCGTGACAGGCTGCTTCTAGAATCACCTCTGTGTCCTGAAGCCAAGCATCTGCGGCGATAGCATCTTCACTGCCGTCGAAGAATGGAGGGTTCAAGCGCTTGAAGCTGTTGGCCGCGCTGTTCCCTTGGTAACCAACTCTGCCCATGGCATCTTGCACTGTCTGGTGCAGGGCATCACCCCGACGATCTTGAGATGAAAGCAATTCCCTGATGAGATCCACCAGGGTTCCATTATCAGGCTCTGCAGGCTGGACGGGCTGAACTGGTGGCTCTCCGCCAGAAGGCACGACTCTGGAGGCCACTCCGGAATGCTGGGCTTGATCTTCGGGTTGCTGCTAGTCCACGGGAAGAGCTCCGCCTTGCTGATCGGTAGGGCCAGGTACAATACCGCTGAAGAAGACGTCATAGGGAACAATAAGGAAGGACCAAGACAATTCAACGATAGAAGCATCTGATCAGGTCAAGAATCCAGGGATTCAGAGGATACGAACAGAGATCAAGGGCGAGTGCTGATTGAGACATCTATTCGGTAAACCCTCACATATCTTGATTTACAAGACCTGCATGGGCCACCATTTAAACCATGTCATGCCCCAGAACCAGAATACTGGAGAGCGAGGGCAGACATAGCCAGCTACGTATATTGAAGTGCAACCCACCTCGCTATACGATCACGGCTGTCTAGATATATGAGGGTTTAACTACAAGCCAACAGTCTCTTATGGTCATGAACAAGCCTAGTGTCTCAATCATAAGCAAGTAAGTAGATGTCACAAGATGTAAGATCATCAAATATACAATAGTAAGGCGTCCCAAACATTACATATTCAGCTGATCATGAAGCTAGTCATTACAAAACGTAAGGACTAGCAAGAGTTTAGTCATAAATGATCAACCCTAGGATCTGTCAATCATGTTACAGCCCATAGGCAGACAGTAAGTAAAATGCAATCGAGCTAAACAGGTGTTCGTCGGCTAAACGCCTCAAAAGAATATTTTTATAAGAAAGTGGGAGATCAAAATAACCCACTCGTTGCCCTGGTTACGTCTGGTGGTCACCATCGGACTAGAAAGTTGGTAGATCCTCTGGAACTGCTCTGAAATCTGGCCATACAAAACCAGCTGGGTCAGATCCCAGACAGAGCAAGTGCCACAAAGGAAGCTTCACTTAGGAACTAAAACCAGCAATTACCACAGAAGATAATAATAATATAGTAAAATTGGAGAGATATAACATCACGAGGATATACGGTAAGATAACCATGGAACCATTCAGATAACCAGGTTACAACCCTTCAACCAAATAAGGACCGGAATTGTAACCCTTCATCTGAACCGAACTTGGTTTCTCCCATTTATCAACAAGATAATAGAAGAAAATCAGGACATGTAACAACCTTATACAGGATCAAGACAAGACTAGACTGATTATTTCCCATTCAACAATCACGGCCAAGCAATAAGTACGGCTTGATACTTTAACTAACTAGGGTTATCACAGGCCTAGTTACTAGCAAGATGCAATGAGATTATTCCATAGCCACAAGCCCTGCAGACCATCCAGGTTACCCAGGTCGAATATTAGGAGTTGAATTCAAGTGGGTACATCGTCCAGAAAATGCATGTACCCTTAAGTGACTTAGAGGGTGCAACACATGACAGTGTGCTGAAAATGTGCCCTACTCGACGGCAGGCTACAGATCCCAAGAGTGCCCAGCTAACGGGATTATCTGTAGCTGGGAAATCTCTTCATGACTATTGTGTTATTCTAGTTATTAACCTTAGTCCCTTTCAGTGGGTACCCCTGACCGTGGTACTCAAGAGACCCATCCTAAACATGATGCAAGACCAGACTCGTTTAATTGTACAAGCACAATTGCCCACGGTGTCCAGGTTATTCATACTTGTTATGTCATATTATGTTAGCCGTCGCAACAGTATGTCAGGTTTTCTTGTCAGGAGTGCGCCACGGCGGGCCACTATCATGCATTATCATGTTGTGCCCATGTATCATGTCAGGTTCATGTATCATGTCGTATTCATGCCACAATTATCCCACATTACACTAAGGATCAAGAGAAACAACACGGATAAGGTAACAAGAATTGTCATAGCAAAACAAATGGTACAAGAGATAAAAGGGGTGTCAGGGACAGCATGCACCAGCAAACAGCATGTGCCACGACAGCATGCGCCAGCAAAACAGCATGCGCCAGCAAACAGCATGCCAACAGTATTTTGTCAGCAAACAGCATGCGCCAGAAAATAGCATGTGCCAGGACAGCATGTGCCAGCAAAATAGCATGCGCCAGCAAACAGCATGGCAACTGTATTTTGCCAGCAAACAGCATGCGCCAGGAAACAGCATGCACTAGGACAGTATGTGCCAAAAAATAGCATGTACCAGGACAACATGCGCCAGCAAAACAGCATGCACCAGCAAACAGCATGGCAACAGTATTTTGCCAGCAAACAGCATGCGCCAGGAAACAGCATGCGCCAGCAAACAGCATCGCAATAGTGTTTTGCCAGCAAACAGCATATGCCAGGAAATAGCATGCGCCAGGACAGCATACGCCAGCAAAACAGCATGCGCCAGCAAACAGCATGGCAACAGTATTTTGTCAACAAACAGCATGTGCCAGGAAACAGCATGCGCCAGGACAGCATGCGCCAGCAAACAGCATAGCAACAGTATTTTGCCAGCAAACAGCATGCGCCAGCAAACAGCCTGGCAACAGCTTTTTGCCAGCAAACAGCATGCGTTGCTCATCTTCTCCAACCAGCCTCCAATGGCCATGAAAACCAATGAACCAAAAAGACCATAAATCACTCAAATAAGTCGAAATCAGGACTTCTAATAGTCTAAATTGGGTAGAATCAAATTTCCTACAACATGAAACCATTAAAACTTAAAAACAATAAGGTTTGATAGATCAAAACCTTAAAAATCCGAAAATGGCTAAAACCTAGATCTACAAGAAAATATACCAGAAAATGTAAAATGATAAGAACTAAGGTGGATTAAAAAGTTGCATAGAAGAGTTTAGAACAATAAAAATGGTGGGTTCCTTCATGAAGCAAGTTGCACTTGCCTAGGCTAGGGTTCTCTTGGTTGGTGGTGGAGAGTAAATGAAGAAGGAAGGAAGTAAAGAGGAGAGAGAAAGGGAAGGGGTTATAAATAAGGAGGTGGTGGTAGGTAGGAGGGTTTACCTTTGGTTCATGATGAACCAAAGCAAACCAAGCCAAGCCGAACCAACCCAAGAATAAACCAATCAATGAAATGCTAGAATAAATCAATCAGGAAGACATGTAATACAGGTCAAATTACGTATACGTATACCAAGATACGCAATACGAACCACAGGCATTACATCTCACGTTCCTATATTTTACTATCTAGACTAATGATGCTAATGTATCCTAGTTTTTGCAAGCTCAATTATTTATCAAGCTTGTTCATGACGTATGTTATTAGAGGCCTCCACTAACGTATTGTCTACTCAGAACCGGTGCATGATGGTCTAATCAACCAAGTGCACTTTGGTTCGCTTTTTTTATTATTCTACGTGGATGAAACATAATTAAACTTGGCCTTTAGAATTCCATCCACGACTGCCTTGACAATTCCTTTGAAATTTTTCGGTCGTCTTTGAATCACGTATTCGTACTCGATAATATCGTCTTTGAACCCCTTATTGCTTTCGCCTTCACCTATTTTATAAGGACAAATGCGTTGTACTAGAACTTCCTCTAGCCGTCATATCGATTATGATTCGATATTGCTATATCTTCATCCTAAACTACTCGTCCTTTTCTCGGCCCTATCATGACCTTCTAATCGCTTAAATATAGGAGTGAAATCTAATTCGTTCTCCAAATCGTGCCCACAATCTACTCTCAAGAGAACATAACTTTAAGGTCTCTAATTTATTTTATTTGATCCCATACTATTCTTTATTGCGCGTCATCTTAAACATTTTCCTTCTTGTGTTAATCCATGATTATCTTCGCCTTTATTGAAATCACGGCTCTAATGCATGTTTTCATTAAACGTCGTTTCCTTGTCTCGTCCAATGATTTGACTGTGCTTCCTTATTGATATACCCTTGCACCTTTTCACCCCCCTACAAATTCTTTATTTCGAGGACGAAATTCTTTTAAGTTGGGTAGGATGTAAAACCCCTAAATTTCTACTATTTTTTTATATAAATTTGGTACTGATTTTTTTCTATTGTACGTCGCATAGTTGTATTATACGTCGTGCGCAAATTTCGTTTTTCGTAATTGCTCGACGAGTGCGAATATGTGCGAGCGTACATATTTTTAGAAAAATATTTTTTTCTATTTTTATAGTTTCAAAATAATATAGGTAATAATTATTTTTAGCTATAGTACCAAAATTTTCAAGTTTATAATTTTATTTATAAAAAGCCTTTGGTTTATAACAGTTAGTAATAATAAATAATATTCTTAGTGCATACATATATTTCATAAATATTTTTATTAGTTTATTTTTAAATAAAAATGTAATTTTCAAAATTTATTAATATTAATATTTTATTATTCAAAAAAATATTTAAAAATATTTATTATTATTATTGGTATTTTTGGAAAATATATTTGGAAATTATTGTGGCCATTTTAAATCTCGATTTAATTTTATGGATTTAATTTTATGGATTTAATTTAAATAGTATAAAGGTAGAATTTATAGATTTAAATTGAAATTGAATTTGAATTTAGATTTGATTTCATTGATTTAAATTTAATAATTATCTATTTGGTTTTAAATCAATTCTAATCCATATCCAACTGGAAATTCCCACATCCTATAAATAGGCAGGTACTCCTCCATATTATTTTTTCCACAATTCATCTTCCACAAATTCTACAACCCAAATCGTGCATCATGTCCGTGCCCATGTTCATCCTCCCATCCACTATAATTTTTACACATACAATAATTCTGTTCCGTCCGACAATCCCGGACGTCCACCCAGCCGTGTCGGGACACACCCCCGACACAACGCAACCCAAACTGACACTACAAATAGAATCCTAACCTACGGTCCACCTCGGCCTCGCCTTTGCCAATACCATTGCCGCCATCACCACCTCCAGCCTCGGCCCTGCCCCTGGCCACCATCAGCATCTCGACCACCAACACCATCCTCGTCTCCCCGATACCCCAACGCATTACCAACCCCTCTCACAGCGTCCTTGACTCCCGGCTTCCCGTCCACCATCGATCCCACAGACCTGTGCCGTCGACCACCATATCCATCATCATCGCCATCACTCCCGGCCATCAACGGCCAAACCCGCCAACCATCAGACACCATCCCGACCAACCCACCGGCAACGCTACAACCCCTATCGCCATCACCGGACCACCGTTACCACCATCATCAACATCACCGTCGCCACCACCAAAGGGAAAAAAGGAATAATTCGAAACCCTAACCTCCATCTCCGGCCGCCGTCCACCACCGTGCTAGGCCGAGCTGTTAGCCCAATGATTATATCATGTTTTTGAATATGGCTAATCAATTAAGTTTAACATAATGACGTCACTAATATTCATGTAATTACTATCATGTTGCTACTTAAACATAGCATTGTCCTTATGTTTACTATATCATATTGCTATGCTTGTATCATACTGCATCATATTGTTTTGTTTCGTCTAACATATATTTGTAGACATGCAGTAAGCATGATCAAGCCTTGACAAAGCAGGACACATGCAATGGAGAATTATTGATGGGCCAAAGACGGCGTTATACAAGGAGATTTCTCAGAACTGCCCAACGACCTATCCGGGGCCTCGCATCGGGGGCCCCGAAAGGTATTCAGATTTTCAGATCTGTTTATCTTTGGACGATTGCCGTCAAGGGAAATGCGTCTTCAATGTCAGGAAAAACATCATCAAAAGGGCTATTGGTTTTCATATTTATTCTGTATTTTTCATTTTATTGAGTCTAGAAAAAATGTGAGATTGATCGGATCGGTACTGGCTTAGGTTTTTCTCAGTCCACAAACAAAAATAAGCCTACCTACGTATCCCAAAAATCCACAATTCCAAAAGGCCCAAAACTTATGCAAATTTGGTTTATTCCTTACTGTTCTGAACCAGCAGAACTCTGACAGAACTCTGACCGAGTTCGGTCCGAGTTCGGCCCGAGTTCGGTCTGTTTAAATTCAAATATTTGTTGCCTCCAAATCTGCATGCACGTTCGTATGCGAAATTCTAGCATCCGAACTCTGCCCGAACTCTGCCCGAGTTCGGTTCCCCAAAAACTATAAATAGAGTTGAGTTTACCATTCATTTCAACAATCCAATTTCATCTCTTCTCTTCTCTATCTAAAGTGTTCTGAGCTTTTACTTTCATATCTAAGCCTTTACGACTCTTAGCCAAGCCAGTACAGTTTCTGTTTAATCTAGAGTTTGGTATTAAAGAGTTGTATCGGAGGTTGTATTCAGAAAACGTTCCAGTTTTCCAATTGCCTTCTGGAGCCGGTCGTGCGCTCGTCACCAAGTACGGTGTTATGAAGTCAGTCGTGCACTTGTCACCAAGCACGGTGTTGTAAGAGTTGCAAGCGCTCAGTTAAAGCTTGTGTCATAGTGGATTAACATCGAGCAAGAGTACTCGAGACTGGACTAGTCCTCTCAGAGGGATACCAGTATACATCGCTGTGTCACTGAGTTTGAATTCTTGACTCTTACTTTACTGCATTTATTTACTGTCTCCTATTTACTGCCATAGTTATTACTTAAGTTTTTAATTGGTGATTATTTTTCGCTGCACACGCACACACTCTATTCACCCCCCCTCTAGAGGTGCTCAACGGTCCTACAATTGGTATCAGAGCTAGTACTCCTTATAGAGATATTATTGCTTATACTAATTGCTCCTTCAATTGGTATACTAGCAAGGACTCTATTATTTGGCTTAACATCCTTGGAGCAGATCCTCATTACCAGAGCGGATTATACAGGTAAAGCAAGATAATATTGTTATTATATAACTGCTGTTACATAGATCACTATATCACATATGGCAAGTATGTACTTCATAACTGAAGAGCAATCCTCAAATAGACTCCCACTATTTGATGGAACGAACTATAGTTATTGGAAAACACGGATGAGCTTGTACCTGAAGTCTCAAGACTTTGACTTATGGTCAATTGTTGTCAATGGCTACCAAAAGCCTACTATCACTTCCATTCTCACATCCTCTATTATTAACAAGCCTTATTATAGTTACACAGAGGAAGAGAAGAAGTTAGCTAGCCTTGATGCAAAAGCAAAGCATGCTTTCTATTGTGCTGTAGACTTTAATGTATTCAATCTCATTACTACTTGCACAACATCTCATAAAATTTGGAAACTTCTTGAAGCTACTTATGAGTGCAGATACCAAAGCAGTGCTAGCAACTCCAGAGAGGAGGATAGTCTTCATAATGATTCAAATATGTGCATGATGGAATTGGGATTTAAGGTACAACACAATTTCCTATACGAAGAGCTTTTATGTGACAATTACAAGAAGATAGACCACATCCAAGAAGATTGTACTACTACTAGAAAGGAGAGTCACTACGAACAATCAAAAGAAGGAAGATCATCATCTCACAAGCACATTAGCACGAGCATATGGTGTGAAAGTGAAGCAACAAATTCTGAAGAAGAAGAGAGACCTCATCAAGCTGCAAATTTATGCTCAATGGCATTATCTAACGAGGTACAGAATAATTCCCTTCTTGAAGAGAATGAATTTTCTTATGAGTTATCTGATGCTTTCAGTGATCTGTTAGAAGAACACAAGAAAGTATTAGATAAGTATAAGCAAGCTAGAAAGGATATTCTATCCTATAAGCGTGAGAATGAAAAGCTTATTTGCTTATTGAATGATGCTAGAGATACTTCTACTTCTGATAATTCTACTGAGATTTCCACACTTGAGTTTAGATTGCATGAGGCACTTGAATGCATTGAGAAAAGCACTCAAGAAAATGCTAAACTTAAGGAGGAATTAGAATCAGAAAAGAAGAAGTATTCTATTGCTTTATGTAGAATTGATGCTCTTTCTGCTAAATATGATGAGATCTGTGCTAACTCTAAAAAGTTAGAGATTAGACTGGGAAAGCAGGTAGTACAACCTACGACTCAGTCTAACACAAGACACTTAGCACATCACAAAGTCACACACGTCAAATCTTTTACGAAGGAAGCAAGCAAAGCTAAAGCTTCACACAACCATGCTTTCTATTACAAGTATCCACGCACATCATGTCATCCCACTGCACGTTCTCATACTGCTGCACATAGCACTAATGTTAATTCTTTATGTCATTATTGTGGTATGAATGGACATGTTTCTAATCATTGTCAGATTAGAAAACTTGTTGATATGAACTTGTGCAAATGGATTCCCAAAGCTAACAAATGGATCCAAGTATTGGATACCAAAGACTTCACCTAATTTTGCAGGTGAAGCTTCTCATATCAAATAGAACTATGGAGCATGTTGGTGATTGCAAAGCTACAAAGGTCATCTTCCAAGCAATTGCACCAACAGAACTGTGGTCACTAGAACCACTTCGGTAACATGCTTCCTAAATAGTTTTTAATATCTAGCATGTTCTTATTGATGTATTGTTGATATCTTTTAATTGTTTATCATTTATGTGAGTTATAATCCTATCAAGACGAGTTGTATAGCTTAAATGATTAGTTCACACTATATGGTATTTTTTTTATTAGTGTGACACATTTGTCTATGTATGCTATTTACTCTTAATCTTTATTCTTGAAGCATGCATAGGAGCTTTTGTTTTGGTAAATATCTTTTGACTCTTTGCCTTTAATATTTTTTTGGTCACTTCTTATCGATTTGTCTTTAACATGTCACATTTACTTTGATCGGTATTTTGTGAGTATGTATTTAGCACAAGTCTTCTATTTACTTGAAAAGTACATACATATATTTTTATGTTAACCTTGTGCTTGCATAATATATTCACTATTGATTCTTAATTTTATTTGATTAACTTCTTATGAATCAATAACATCTTTGTCTAATAAAGTTTATTTATGCATATTTTTGACCTTGTGATATTTTTCTTATACTTATTAAGGATACATGAATAATTTATTTTCATTTATATTACTGATATGGTTCTTATATTTTTGTATAAATATCTTTATGGGGATATATTAAGTTCAAGTTCTATATTATATTATTTAGGAAAGTACTTTCAAACTTGTGCTTATTTCATATGTAAGCTATTTTTTTTTTTTACAAATTCATGTACTTCTCCTTATTATCTTCTTCCTCAAAGCCTCTTCTAATAGTGTATATTTTTTCTTGGCTTTTTGGTTGACTTTTTGGATACATGATATTTTGATCTTGATATAACCATTATTTGGGTAATTACTTATTTTATATTTAAGGGATTCTGGATTTCGACGATGTTCGATGATACTGCATATATTCTTTTGAATCTAAGTTCTTAAGAGTAGAAATCATTTTGGGAACAAGCCGAAAGGGTCCTTCTGTCATACAGTGTAAATAGCCTGAAGCGACACGGTGTACTAGTCTTCGAACTACCGCTAGCTGGGAACCGGCCCCTACAGCTAACCCGAAGTGATCAATACTTTATAGACTTAAGATTTATTAAGGTGTACTTGCAACTATCATCTAGTTCTGGATCCAAGGTACTGAATCCAGTCCCCTAGATTCTAGAATACATCAACGTATCTAGGTCTTACTTTTGATTTACAAATGTTTTATATTTTATTGTTACCCAATGATTTTGTAGCACATATGGATAAATATAATTCATACATCTTATACCGTATGCTACATTATTCTAAGATTTCTTTAAATCCATAGAATATAATTTATTTCATATTGCACTAATTCTTCTTAAATCCTCGGTTATTAAAGAAGAGATTTATTTTGGGTACAAGCCTACAAAGGGTCTGTCTGTCACCACGACTATGGTCGAAGCGAAGCGGTACTTAAGTGTTCCCCGGTGAACCTCCGTTACCTGGGACAGTACCCCTACAGCTAACCCAAGATTGATCAACGCTTTATAAACTAAAATTTATTGAGATGTAGTTGCAATTATTATCTGATGGATTTAGGATTTTAGATTTGATGGATAATATTCTCTCTTTAAATTTTTCACAAAAGGTAGCATATGTTGATTTATCTTGTCGATTGTGAGATTCTATAGCATAGATCAATTTATGTCATCTTTTGACTTATACGATTATTCATCATGCTAATTTGAAATTTCTTTTGATTGTTTTTTTAAATGTTCATTTAATGAATTTTTTTTTGTCTAAAGATGATTGTTTTTCGTATTCGTGACTACTCATTGAATATTATGATCTTGTGATTTCATCTTTAGCTTGTGTAATACTCAATGATTTTGAGCTTTGTATTATTCTCTTCTTATTCAAGTTACTAACTGCCTATAGCAGTAATTCTTTGCGGGAGAAGTCAAGCAAATTGACTCTCTCTCAAAGCGTTTCTTTTCTTTAACCTTACGGTTGTCAGTGGACACCATGCTAAGGCTTTAAAAGGAAAGAAATGAACTTTGATAAGAAGACCTAATATTTTTGGATTAACTTTCTACTTCTGGAAATATGTCTCTGAAATTCTTAAATTTTATCTATACTATTATTTTTGGATATAACCATGTAAAGGTGGAGTAGTTAATTATTTCAAGTTAATTATCCCCTTGACATGCCATATATCTAGAATACACTTTTCTTTGGACATATATCTAGTTTTGTTTATTTGTTCAAATGGATTTATTTATGATTTATGGATTCTTTTATTGACATTGTTTTTGTGATTCGAATCGTCAGCTTTCAGTCTAAGGACTAAATGGACGCATTCGAACATTTACTAAGACAGTTTTTCATAATAAATTCCACATTTTTGAAAAGTTTTTTTGATTTTTTTTTATTGAATCTGTCTCGTACTCAATGTTATTATTAAAGACAGCCTTCAAAAATCTTTTACTTACATGAAATGATTTGTGTTATATTTTTTATTGAAGACATAGTTTCTTCATCTTTAAGCGTTTATTTAGATATTTCTTTTTCTTGCCTAAAGATGATATTGTTTTGAGTTTGGAATTTTTGTATGCATATGATCAAAGGAAAGAAAAGATGCATATCTTGGATATCCCTTCGATCTTGTGATTATTTCTTTTATCTATTTTATGCATATAAATTATTTTTGAACTACATACACATATTTAAGGGGGAGCAAATTAATTGTTTCAATTCCTTTATACCCTTAATATGTGGTATAACTAGTTCATCATGGGCATATTTTCTTTTACCTAACATATCTTGTTGAGTTGTTCATGATATTTAGATTTTTATTTTATGAGAGAATATATGATTATATAATCTATTTTTAATTCTCTCATTCGAGTTTTTATTTTTTTAAATATATTGCCAAATATAGTTAATTATCCTAATTTAATAATTCTTTTGAGTTGAACTGATTTGGCATTTCTTATTGAGATTTTTTCTTAAAGTTCATGATTAGCTATATTTAGACTGGTCATACTTTACGGGAAGCATTCAAGTCGACTGAATTTCTCCTTCTCAAGTATTTTGTCTTCATTACCTTCATGTTTATCTAATGGATATACATATATCATGCTAAGGTAATTGAATTCAAATGCATGAACTTTGGTATCAATTTTGCATAGATTCTAGTTTACTTATTTTGATCTCTTTTCGATGATTATACGCTTTATGGAATTGACTCACTAATTTGTATGGGCAAATTATGAATCATATTTTTTTGTGATCATTGTTAAAAGTTTCATTCTTTTTTTATTTGGTATATACTAGATCTGTGAATTTCTCATGAATTATTTATGACCAATGATTGATTTCTGCTATATTGATATCTATTTCTTATTGAAATTCTTTATTGGTATATTTCAAAACTAGAGTTATATTTATCATAATATTGAGTTTTGAATATCATTTTTGGATTTATAGTTGGTAAACTATGTATTGTTTGATTTCAATGTTCTTTGTTTAAGTTCAACCAACTATTTTGACAAATTTTTCTACTTTAGTTATGCAATTTTCTAAACTTGTCGTTTCACTGTTCTCCTAATCCTTGATCATGATTATTTTTTTCCTTCCTCTTGTACTTATGCTTGAGTTCATTTTATCTCTTTATTACGGGGGAGCTTATTTTTTGATCATGTCAAAGGGGGAAAATAAGTTTAAGTTAGCAAAGAATTTTTTTTTAGTAATATGTGTTTATTAGCAATATATACATCTATTGTATCTATCTTAAACTTAACCGATTTGCCATAATCAAAAAGGGGAAGATTGTTAGCCCAATGATTATATCATGTTTTTGAATATGGCTAATCAATTAAGTTTAACATAATGACGTCACTAATATTCATGTAATTACTATCATGTTGCTACTTAAACATAGCATTGTCCTTATGTTTACTAATCATATTGCTATGCTTGTATCATACTGCATCATATTGTTTTGTTTCGTCTAACATATATTTGTAGACATGCAGTAAGCATGATCAAGCCTTGACAAAGCAGGACACATGCAATGGAGAATTATTGATGGGCCAAAGACGGCGTTATACAAGGAGATTTCTCAGAACTGCCCACCGACCTATCCGGGGCCTCGCATCGGGGGCCCCGAAAGGTATTCAGATTTTCAGATCTGTTTATCTTTGGACGATTGCCGTCAAGGGAAAATGCGTCTTCAATGTCAGGAAAAAGACGTCATCAAAAGGGCTATTGGTTTTCATATTTATTCTGTATTTTTCCTTTATTGAGTCTAGGAAAATGTGAGATTGATCGGATCGGTACTGGCTTAGGTTTTTCTCAGTCCACAAACAAAAATAAGCCTACCTACGTATCCCAAAAATCTATAATTCCAAAAGGCCCAAAACCTATACAAATTTGGTTTATTCCTTACTGTTCTGAACAGCAGAACTCTGACAGAACTCTGACCGAGTTCGGTCCGAGTTCGGCCCGAGTTCGGTCTGTTTAAATTCAAATATTTGTTGCCTCCAAATCTGCATGCACGTTCGTATGCGAAATTCTAGCATCCGAACTCTGCCCGAGCTCTGCCCGAGCTCTGCCCGAGTTCGGTTTCCCAAAAATACTATAAATAGAGTTGAGTTTACCATTCATTTCAACAATCCAATTTCATCTTTTCTCTTCTCTATCTAAAGTGTTCTAAGCTTTTACTTTCATATCTAAGCCTTTACGACTCTTAGCCAAGCCAGTACAGTTTCTGTTTAATCTAGAGTTTGGTGTTGAAGAGTTGTATCGGAGGTTGTATTCAGAAAACGTTCCAGTTTTCCAATTGCCTTCTGGAGTCGGTCGTACGCTCGTCACCAAGCATGGTGTTATGAAGTCGGTCGTGCACTTGTCACCAAGCACGGTGTTGTAAGAGTTGCAAGCGCTCAGTTAAAGCTTGTGTCATAGTGGATAACATCGAGCAAGAGTACTCGAGACTGGACTAGTCCACTCAGAGGGATACCAGTATACATCGCTTGTCACTGAGTTTGAATTCTTGACTCTTACTTTACTGCATTTATTTACTGTCTCCTATTTACTGCCATAGTTATTACTTAAGTTTTTAATTGGTGATTATTTTTCGCTGCACACGCACACACTCTATTCACCCCCCTCTAGAGGTGCTCAACGGTCCTACACGAGCCGCCGGTCAGCGCCTTCACTCGACGCCACCGGGAGCCTCACGGACCCGCCGCCTCCGCCGAAACCACCTTCAAAAACCCTCGCCTCCTCGGTCCCTCGATCTCCTCCGCCTCCCGTGGACTGCAGACCTCCCGCCGCCACAATCGTGCCTCCACCCAGCCTGGCCGCCGCCGTCCGCGAGCTCGGGCCGCTCCGCCGCGCGTGGCGGCAGCCTCCAGCCGCACCCACGCGTCCGACCACCACGCTCGAGCTATCACTTCCGCGCGCGACCGCCATCGAATCCTTGGCCAACCGCACCGCGTCGCCCCCGTGTCCGGCGCCGCCGTACTGCGCCGAGCAGCTCCGTCGCTTCCTTTCCCATTTCCCGCATCTCTCTTCTCTCTCTCTTCCTCTTAATGAGAACAGCAGGACTCATGTACTGTGTAAATGGAAATTTCTTATCAGTATTATTATTTTATTATTATTTTATTATTATTATTATTATTATTAGTTTATCATCATCATTATTATTATTATTACTATCATTATTATTATTATCATTATTATTATTATTGTTACTCTTTTATTATTACTACTAATTAAGTGTATGTAGGAAAATAGTAATTGAGTTGTTGTTTTGTTACTAATATTTTTTTAAATATCAAGTATATAGCTACTTGTATATATGTATTATTACAAGCATTAATGTTGCTATTATTTCTATTATTATTATTATTATTATTACTTTGAAAACTATTTATTAGTATTTTCTAAATTATGTTATAACAAAATTTTGTATTATGCTAATACTTTTTTCAAATTGGGTTATGAGCCCTAAAATATTGTTATATTGTCTTCTATTAGTATGGCTTTTTAGTTTAAATTATATTTGATAAAGATTAGTTTTTGTCATAAATTGTTTTCCTATATTTTTCAAGTAACTATTTGCATTTTTTGAATACAAGAAAAATATAATCTTATCTATAATTGATTTCAAATTTGGTTTTCAAATAAAAAGTACTTATAAAAATAGTTATAGTTATTTTATAACCAAATTCTTCGAATATTTATTCTTGTCCATGACTAAATCAATTCCTTCCTACCTTCTTACAAATCTCGAACCTTTCTATACCATCCTTAGCTAACTTGACTGTCCCGGACCAAATGGAACTATCCATGCCACTATCAGAGGTCACATTGCATAGTTGTTGCACCAAAGTCGTAGTTCGTGCCACCTTGATTATGCAGCACCACCTCAGGCGTCAATCAGGCAAGACACCTTGCCATTTGCTGTTTTATTTTAGCTAATATTTCATGCATTATTATTATTTTCTTTATACAAAATAAACTGTGATACATGGCATAACCTGTTAGAACTTACTCTTCATTTATATTTCCTGCTATGTATTATTTTCTTACACATTAAACCTAGATTTAAGGGACCACCTTGTGTGTTGCATTCATTGGCTTTGACACGTTGTAACACGAAGTTGTGTGTCGTATGTAGAACACGGACATACGTGACTGGCTGGTCACCGTTACGTATAAGCCGTGCGATAGGATTAACCGCTAATAGAATTGCATGCTAGTTTGACTTAGCGGTTATAGAGGTTTTGTGTTGTGGATACAACATTTTAGACATTGGGAGGGAAGAACAGTTCCTTGATGTATGGGCCACATTTACATACTGCTATTGTACGTGAAGCTCCGTTGGAGATGCAGGTTCACCCTATTGTACTGGTTCCCTCTGACGTTCATGGAACGTTATGGACGTTTCCTTACTGGTTTCCTCTGACGTTTGCCGAACGTTATGGACGGATTGTACTGATTCCCGATGAGAGGGACGATACCACTGCTATACAGCCCGAGTGCCCATATGTGGAGGATTGTTCTTTATTGCATATTCACTATAGTACGGCTAGGTACCCTATTACATGAATCCCTTATTTATTTGAGCAATATTTATTCAGTTTATATGGCATGATATTATGTGTCTTGTTACGTCCCCCTGAGGACCTGGTTATCTCGTCAGGTGTGTGCTCTTGCCTTTCGCAGGTGTTCTAGCTCTAGCCGTGATCATCGCTATTTATTCGAGGATGATTGCACTTGGATCGTCTTCGCTTCGCTCGCCAAATTTATTTCTTTTCTCATGTATTTTTTCTTTACTTGTTGGTAGTGGATTTGTCTCCGCCCAACATATTGTATCGAGACAATTCATTATCTTTAATATGATATCTTTTATTCATTTATTTTTGTGTGGATGAGATTAGTTATGGTTCTACTGCATTTTACAGCTTATGTATTCATACGAGGTTTCCATATATTGGAGTGTACTTCGTATGTATATAGCTGGCATATCTACGTTCCTAGTCCTACGTATTTTGGGACTGGGGAGTTACAGTGATGGGCAGAGGAACTACCGGGACATCATCCGATATGTTACCACTCAGCTTCAACATACCTTCTCGACACATAATCTGGGAACGGACGGATTGGGACGTTCGGTCACGCCTATGCATCCTATCGTCCGGGGGATCAACGCGAGATGGGTGGCTCCGGGGGCGGGTCAGAAGCTGAACATGGCGGCGAAGATAGGAGATTTGGCGGGAATTGCATGTGGCGGAAACATTAGAGACAACTAAGGCTCCCTTATCTATGCCTTCTCCCTTTTCATGACAGATACCACCAGCCCTCTTCCGAAAATCGACGCTCTTCTCAAGACGATTTACTGGTGTAATGATCAGAATATCCAGTACAACGAAATCAAAACATCCTCCAACCTTCTTACCAACATCATTGCCAATAAATCCAAATCTCCATGGGCTCTCAGATACAAGACCCGCAACATCCAACAATTGATATGTTCGAATACCGCCATCGTACATATACCTCCTACTGCTAATGGCGTGGCAAAAGCTCTGGCGTCTCTGGCACATGAATTCAGAATTGATCAGATCTTCGTCCACACCTCCGAACTACCATCTGAGGCCAGCAACGCCCTGCTTAAGGACCTCTCTGGTCATTAAGGGGGGTTCTTATTTCGTTTCTTCTTACCTTTTGTTTACTCCCGGGAACACCAGGGTGGATAGCTTTAATTCTCTTTTGTTACCCCTGGAATCCCCGGGGAGGATAGTTTTTTTTTTTTATTTGGCATGGCCTCTGGCCGGGTACATATACTTTTGTAGGTCGTCGGGCTATCTCCCGGCGTCATCTTTGAGCTTAGGCTTCTACTATTTCAATAAAGTCTAATGTTCTCTTAAAAAAAGAAAATTGAACAACGGGTTAAAATCATATGGCCGCAGAAAGTTGAAAAGGCACAATATAGGAAAAAATAACTTTTCATTAATAACTTACAACGGAGTATAAGATCAGAATACATTTGAAATATCGTTTCGACTACATTCATGAAATAACGAAAGACTGACAAACTACCATAAAATAAATTTGTCCGTTCATACATTACGCCCCTCTATACATTGAAACAAAATATGCTTTCAAGATTAACCATCTTCAAATTAATACTCCGACAACTTTTTTTTTTATAGTTCTTATGATTTGGAAATTGTAACTTCTTATAATTTTTATGATTTAGAAAGTGTTAAAGTTGAGAGGATTAATCCTTCAACCAAACACGTGATGTCAAAATGAGGATTTTATACTTCAAGTAAACCACTTCAAGTAGTGATTGTTCGTATCACTCCACATTAAAATTTCTTTAACAATCAAATAATCCCAAATCCGACTTAATTTGAGGGCCTAAGTGGAGACGCAAGTATACGTGGACATTATGATTTTCTTCATGGATCAAATTGACTTCTTCTTTTAGCAAATTGATGATACACAGAAACTTTTCAAGTGAGTTAATAATCAAAAAAGGTATCCTCCTCCTCTTAGTTCCGTTGCCGGGACTTGAACCCGGGTCTCTCGGGTGAGAGCCGAGTATCCTAACCAACTAGACTACAACGGAATGTTGTTAGATCAAATTTAATATTTTATTTCTTAGCGAGCTTCACTTAATTTGAGAGCAACGGTGATTTGTCATCTGATCTATAGGAGCACATATTTAAAAAATCAACGACCTGTACAATACTTCTCTTAATTTGAGAGCCAAGGGGATTGTCATATCTTAATGACAAAAAAAATTAGGTTCGTTCCTGGCATGTGATAAATTTTCAAGTTGTTCCATATTTTTGCCCCCATCATTTTGTTGAAGCGAACCCGGTAGTGGTGTAAACGAGCCAGACGGACACGTTAATCCTTTGATTTGGGGAGTTAAAAATAAGGCTTAATTGCACTTTGCTACCCTCAACTATTACCATTTTTCAACTTTGTACCCTAAACTATTTTTTGTAACAATTTGGTACCCAGATGTTATTTTGGACTAAAATGTCCCTACCCCTACCCCTAACCCTCCTCCCCTGCACGCTCCGGCCGCCCCCCTGCTCACTCCGGCCACCCCCCCCCTCCCCCCCTCCCCCCCCCCCCCCCCCCCCCTGCTCACTCCGGCCGCCCGCCCCCCCCGCCTCTCCCCTAGGCCGCGGCAGCACGGGAGGAGGGGGGCTGGGGAGGGAGGGCGGGCGGGAGGCGGGGCAGGGGTGGCCGAAGGTAGCAGGGGGGGGGGGACGGGGGGGGGGAGCTAGCGGGGGGGGGGGGGGGGCGGCCAGAGCTAGCAGTGGGGGTGGCCGAGTGGGGAAGGGGGTGGAGGGAAAGAAGAGGGAAGGGCATTTTCGGAATTTTTGAAAAATTAGGTATCAAGTTGAAAAAAAATAATAGTTGAGGTACCAATTTGTTACGAAAAAAAGTTTATGGTATCAAGTTGAAAAGGCGGAATAGTTGAGGGTAGCAAAGTGCAATTAAGCCTAAAAATAAAATAAAAACGTAAAATAAACTCTCACATAACCCTCTATAATCCTCCCTCCTAAATCCTCACACTCAAACAAAGCATGATTTATTTCCCCATCACTTGACTTTCCATCACTTAACTCTCTTAACCCTCAATCCAAGCAGACCCTTAGGTCCGTTGGATTGAGGGAAGAAAGTAAATAAAAATAATTAAGTGAGGGTAGTAGAGCTAATACTTATGATCTTAGTTAGATTTGAGAGAGAGAGAGAGAGAGAGAGAGAGAGAAGAGAGTTTAAATTTGCTTTGATTTGAGGTTTTGAATGAGAGGAGGATTAATAAAAATAGACAAAATTACAACTTGATACCCTCAACTAATTCAGTTCTAAAATTGAATACCCTCAACTTTGATATGTATAAACTAAATACCCCCACTCAACTAATATTCTAAACTTGGTCCCCACCGTCACTCCACAGTTACATCTTCGTAAAAAAAATCATAAAATACCCCCACCCATATCCAAAGCTGCCCTAAGGGTGCAACTCGGACATGTTAGGTCGTGTTTGAGCTCAACCCAAGTCCAATCTTATGAATCATGAGCCTAGCCCGAGCTCAAGCCCAACCCGACATCGAGTTCAACATATAAAGTCCAAAACCGAGCTCAGAGGAACAGAAATGTACCCAAGTTCCTAGGATTGGGTCTGATCCATTATCAAGCTCTAACATGATATTTGAAATAATTATAAAAAAATAATATTAAACACATAATTAAATAACAATTATGCCTCAATTATTACAAAATACAAACTAAAATGTGATTTAGGGTAAGGAGTTAAATATTTTGGGTGGAAAAAAAATTAGGATTTAAATATTTTATTGAAAAAGTATGATATTGTGTGTGCATGTGTTGGGTTTCGGGTTATTTGGTAACCCTACACACGAACCCAAGCCCAACCCGATTTTGGTCGAGTTCAATATTTTCATCCGAGCCCGAGTATCTTCAATCCTAATTCAACCCATTAGTGGATTTATCCGACCGGACTTGGCTTTAGCCCGCCGAGTTGCACACCTACCCTCACCCTCCCCCTCCCCAACTACAGCAACGCCTACCCCCCGTCTAACGCCGCATTCCCCCCCCCCCCTGCCCCCCCCCCCCCCCCCGTGCCCCCACCGGCCCTACCCCTCTGTGACCCCCACGACCTCGTCGTGCGCCCCACCTCTCACCCTCGTCGTGCGTCCCGTGACCTCGCTGCGCGTCCCCACTCCGTGATCTCGCTGCGTGCTCCCTATCGCGGTTGCTATTGCTGTTGTGCGCCTCCCGCCCTCCCCGTCGCATCGCGCGC